>JAANSK020254152.1:0-12948 GCA_011763485.2 Isoetes engelmannii
GAGGGCATATCTGGAGGAATATCCTGGCCATCGATGGCCAGGATGTAACACTAAGGATGGATGTAACACTAAGGATGGATTCTCCTAACAGTGTCGAATCATCGCTCTTTCCAATCCTTGGTATATCATTTTTCGACCTGTACGCCTGGAATTTTTTAACAAATAGAGAAGCTTGTGTAGAAGAGTCTGCAGCCTAAATCAAGCCGACATCAATTTCATTCCGAAGAACAGAGGATCAGCCTATAAAACGGAACACAGAAAGGGATGCTAATGGTAAGAAAACTGAAATCTTGTGAGGATAGATCTGGGCACCAAATTCGTGGAGAATAGAAAGAAACACGCTGGAAACAGATTCGTGTGCTATTTGTGATTGCAAACACTGTTTGATCCGTTCGTGTACTATCTGTGGTCGCAAACACCATTTGATCCATCTTAAAGTTGACGATCTTGAATGATTCTTGCTAGAAAATGGATTAGAAACGGCCGATTCTTCTTGAAAAAAAAAGGGTACTCCAACTATTAGAACGCGGTGAATCCGACTCAGAAATCCGGCTATTTTCATCAGTTTAAGGGCATTTTGATAATTTTCTGAAATACAAGGGTATTTTAATAAATATGCATAAATACAGGGGCATTTTACAATTTTCCCAAATAAGTTTGTATTCCGTGTCAATTTGAAGGAAAAATAAAATGAGATAATTTAATATATGTATGCGGTGTGAAATTTAAGTATGAAGGCATTTTTAAAGATATTTTACTGGTAAAATAAGTTGTAAGCATTTTTCGGTTAATATTTTAAAAATCTGGTTAAGTTACATAAACAAGGCAAAATTCTGGTTGTGAAATTCTAAATTAGAGGCCTGGTTATGTCTTTTCCGTGAAGGCCCTGCAGGAATAATTGCGGCCTGGTTATGTTTTTTCCGTAAAGGCCCTGCAGGAATAATTGCGTAGACAGGTACAGTATTCTGTTTTTATCCATAAAGCTGCTTAAGCTCATTCGCAAATGCTTTCCTGATATTTTCTCGTTTCAGCTTCAGTGCTGCAGTGACCAAGCCACTCTCAGGAGTCCATGGTTCCGACAACAATTTTATCTTGGCTGGTATTTCAAATTTTTGTAGTTTGGAATCTCTGGCAACCTATGAATACAAACATCCAAAATCAGAAGCGGTTGAACCAACATGTGTCTATGTGTCAGCTCATGTAACCAACCTTTGAAAGCGATTTTAACACCTCTTCAATAGCTTCCTTCTTGCTGCATAGATCCTCAAAGTTATTGAAATCCACACCAGCCCCTTTTGCCCACTTTTCTAAAGTTGTTTGGGATGGGGTCACTAGTGCAACGCAATAACTATGGAAGGGATCCGCATGCATCATGATGTTATCCACATAGGGACTGACCATCAAAACTGACTCCACCTGTTAAAGCAGTAAAATTGAGCACAATATATTTTGAGCAAATATTACTTGCATCTACCTTGCCCAGTGAGACATATTCTCCATGTTGCAGTTTGACAATATCCTTTTTCCTGTCTATGATTTCCAGACATCCATCAGAATGGAACTGTCCAATATCGCCCGTATAAAACCAGCGCATCCCTCTTTCATCCACCTTCACAAAGCCAATAGTCAGGCACTAAGACCATCTAATTCACCCACTTTGTTTAAAAAAGTACCTTGTAATCTTCATTTGTCTTCTCCTCATTTTTGAAGTAACCCATAGTAACACTTGGCCCACCTATGACAATTTCTCCTCTGGGCATTGGTCTATCGGTAGTGAGGTAACCTCCAGCCTCCCAGTCTACAAGCTGCATAAGAGGTGTTTAAAACCAGTTTGGAAATTCCTCAAGCTGATGCTTATTGATTCACCTTGATATAGCAATGGGGTATTGGAGGTCCCACACGACCAACAGATGTATCGTCCCATTCAGTAAATGTAGCACCCGCACACGTTTCAGTGAGGCCATATCCTTGTCCAATGGGTATCCTATGCACATTTATAAATTTGAACCAATCATACATCAGTGGGTGATCCCTTTTTCTTGTCTTGTCTTATAAAATTGCTACTTCACCTCTGTTAAATCATAGAAACGTTATTCTCATCCTTGTTTTCCAGGCCAGCTAGGCACTTTACAAGTTCATTTTACCACAATAAATAGCTCATCATTACCTACTCTTAAACATCTAACATACCCGAAACAAATGTTGATAAATCTCTGAGTATCTGCAGATAGTGGTGCTCCACCAGACAGCAACCCACGGACACGCCCGCCAAGAACATTCTTCACCTTTCTAAAAACAAGCATATCCCAGAAGAGCTTCTCAGGACCCCATGCTCCTAACCAGCTTCCTTCCATCGCTCTTAATCTCCGATTATACGCGAGTTCAAACAGTTTCTTAACAAGGCCACCTTTGGAATCAATCTGCCAAAGATGAGATGCACTTAATATTCCATATAATTTCTTGAAATGGCAAAAGTTCCTACCGTCTTCCGCACACCATCACGTATACGATCAAGTATTGCAGGAACTGCAGTCATCAAAGTAGGTTTCAGCTCAGATGCATCTCCCTTTGTCCCTTTCTTTATTTTGCTTGAAGTGTCTGTCAATGTCAGTGGTGAACCATAACCGACAGCCGCACCAGCAGAAAATATTGTAACCTGAAAAAGCACAAAGGTGATCCAGTATTGGTTGGCTTCTTCCGATGTTCGTGTACAATCAATAACTTCATGAGAATCACAATAACCTCAGCAGCCAACTCCAGAACATGTGCAAGGGGTAAATACGCAAGATATATGTCCTCCGAATTCATCTCTGGCACTATATTCAGAACTCCAGCTACTGTGGCAACGATATTAGCATGAGACATCATCACTCCCTAATTAAAACCAATCAATGGTTAGTAACAAAAATGATGGACAAAATCGAACCTACGATAATGCAGGTAAAAGAAAGTTCAATAATAACAACACTAAGCCAAGCAATATCACTAGCATCAATATAACTAACCTTTGGCATGCCTGTGCTGCCACTTGTGTACATAATCACTGCTATGTCTTCAGGCGTTGGTAAATCCGGGTCAATTGGAGCATCTTGACCTAAATTTTCAACATGCAAGAACTGGAACAACTCGCAACTGGAATGAGATGTTGGTACATGGTCCTTTAGATCATCTTCCATGTATACGATTCGTCTGACTGTGGTTAATAGATGACTTAGATCCAAAAGCTTAGACAGCTGCTTGCGGTCACAGATGACAGTTGAAACTTCTGTCTGTTATAGAGCACAACCAGTGATATCTGTAATATACTACAATTGTGGAAAAAGGAACCATATTTATAACAATCATGTAAACCTAGTGTAACTTGTTGAAAGGTATATGGAGGTTTCAAGGACGATGGCTGCTATAGAACTGCATTGAAATCCAAAGCTCATCGGATTTTAAAACCATGATAGCTTTTATGTGTGGTGAGGTTTTGAAAGGTAATATTCTACCTCATTGAGGGAGTGGACCAATGCTTCTTCTCCAAGGGATGCATAGATGGTAACAACAGTATAATTGCGCCGAAAACATCCCTGCGAAAAGAGAAAAGTAAAGATAGTTTAGCCATAATAAGATGCTACTATTGGTTCCTAGCATTTGGATTGGAAAAGCTTATTCGAATGTATCAAATGATCTTTTTCCAAATGATGCATGTAAAAATACTTTGTGCATCCATGCCTTGCAGGTGAAAACATTTAATCAATCTAATAGTTAAATTGGTTGCCTCTGTGATCCATCTCCATGCCCGTTTAGGTGTATCCAAGGCCATCACACCTTGAAGCCAAAATTGCATTTCATGTAGATTACAATAGAAAAAAAATATTATACTTAGCTACATATGAAACTGCGGGACTTAGATAGGATGCAAATATGTAATTGCAGACAGTAGGCTGTACTTTCCAGTGACTTCCAAGATAAAAGTGGATCTCATGATCTACTTAGCTTTTCATCCTACTAAAACCTTAAATCGCAAGCCAAAGTACATCTATGAGAGGCAGAAACATGTCAAAAGGCAAGGGAAAAGAAAAGTTCAAATGATGCTAAGAATGTGATGGAATGAGTATGCAAACTTTACTGATTGGGGGCTATGATGCAAGGTTCTACTATATACCAACCAACTTTTCATATGCAGAAATCTATAATCAAGGTTAGTCAGCCTAATTATACATATAGTAAAAGGCTTTTACTTCATTCAGTTCAAACATTTTCGAATGAACCATTTTGGGTTGCAAGTTTTGAGACAAAATAGAATACCTGTAATGCAATGAACCATTCTGGTCTTGTCTCAGCAAATATCGCAACTTTTTCTCCCTTTTGGTGTCCAATGGCTATAAGCCCAGATGCAAAGTTTATCACTCTTTTAAAAACATCAGCATAGGAGAGCCAAGAGTATGGACCAAGTGTTACTTTCTCAAAACTTTTTCCATCTCTTGTTTCAATATCAGTACTAAACAGAACTCGAGTGCCAAGCATATGCCGTGATGCATATTTATGACAGGATTGCTCAAATAATTTAGCTAGAGTTGTTGCACCCTCCCATGGGGTCTCCACTAGACTCAAAAACCGGTAGTTGCGCTTCGTCACACCAACATCTCCAGAAACCTTTACTGTGATGCCCCTCTGCTTTGCTCCCTTCCCACTCCTGAACCAGAGTCCTACCAATATAGGAAGAAAAATGCCTACGATAACTCCTCCTGTTATGGCCAACTTGCTTTCTCCTTGAAGCCAGATAATATCCAGAAGACCATTTCCCGAACCTTTACCAGATTCCATATTCTGAGTTGGATAAAACAGCAAGCATAAACATAAAAGTTGTAGAAGATAGAGGATTCTTAATCAAGATGATAAAAAACCATGCAAATAGATGTATCCAGCTGCCGTATAAGAAGCGATTCACACAGTCCTAGGATATTCATTTCAATGGAAATGCACTGTTATAATGACTATAGCTATGCAGCTGCAAGAAACGATTCTAGAAAACAAGGGCAGAAGCAAAAAAAAAAGCTGAACAAAGAAAATGGCAACATACATGAGAGATGATTTTAACTGACAAAGACCAAAGTCGAACAAGACATACCTAATAGATAAAAATGAGAAGATGTATCTTATGACCACATTAATAAGAACCTCGGGAACCGCTGCTACCGATCGGAAGTCCACCTACTCGAGCTTCCAATAAGCTGGCGCCAGAAATGGACGAAGAAACGATAAATGATGTGCAACGTGGCTGTATTTTAACCTTCTATTTCCTGCAAGGTTTTTAAAGACTGGTGTCAGTTATGTAGGTGGTGGATCTTAATGGTCTTTATTTTTTTTGCAGCCTAGCTTTTTGCTTGTCCACAGGAGGTACGTGTTTTTTTCTGACCTCATTAAAATCGTGGTAAAAAATTATTTGTTTCTAAAGCGTACAAGGTATTTGCATACGGATGATAATGTATAAGGTAAAGTTCAGGTCGAGGAAATTCTTCGAGAGAATTTCTTGAGGCGGCGCCACTACACGAGGCGGCGCCCAAGCGGCAAAGCCGCAGCGCCGCCAAGGAAATATTCTCAAGGGAATAGTCCGAGAGTGGAATTTTCCCTTGTGTAATAAACAATTAGTGAGAATTATGTCCAGTACCTTGTTGACACATTGCAGCCATTTCCTCTCCCCCTCTCTCGACTATGGTGGAGGGGGGTCTCTGGGCTATGGTGAGCACTGCCAGATTAGAAAGTAATGGTCCGCAGCAAAGTCGGAGTAAATCCCAGAGCAAAAGAAAAACTTGGATTTAGAGCAACTTGGATAATCTCTCTGCTATGGCGGAGCAGGATCTGTCGGCTATGGTGAACATGCCAGACTACAAGGAATCGTCCAGAACAAAAACAGAGTAAAGCCCAGAGCGAAAAAAGCTTGGGTTCAAAGCAAAAAAATAATTGCAAGAAGCTTTTCAGCAAATGGATCTAGAGCAACAAGAGCAAAAAAATAACTGCAAGGAGCTCCAGATTCAAAACAAATGAATCCATAGAAACAAAATACTCTCGCTTTTCCCTGCCCTGCTTTTTTATCTATCCGACAATGGCTATTGCTATGCAGACCTTCGTTGGAGCAAAACACAATGATAAAACCCTGTGTTATGCTTGTTGAAAAACATCTAACTTTAAGCCCAATGGCAACAGAGGCAAGGAATCAGGCAACGAAGAAGAAACCCTGTGTTTGATAAAGAATAACATGTGCTTGACGAAGAAGAAATTTGTGTAGGTAAAGAAAAAGGGTTGAACCTGCGCTGGCTTCCAGAAGGAAAGTTTGAGCGGCGGCGCCACGAACAAGCAGAGGAACTTTTACCTAATATAAGGAACATACCAGTCATTCTCATTAAGTGTTTATTACGTGGAGGTAGAATTTTGGACGCAATGATCAAACATCCCAGTTTTTAACGGTTTAGAAACCATATGGGCTGGGAAGTTGCTATAATTGGGTTATTTTTGGCATAGAACCATTGTGTATATTTGTATTTTCTTTTAGGTCAAAATTCTATGCTTGGTATTCTGGATAGATAGGGCAGCGAAATTCTTGAAGTTTTTATTTGGCAGATGAGGGCTAGGTTTGGTAGAACGTGGTAGTTAGCCCGAGTCATTGTGCGCCAAAGTCCTAGACGCTTCACAAAAATTCCGGTTCAAAAATGAGTTTTCGATCCACTTAAAATGTAGTAGGATATACGGCCGACCCAAAAGGTGGCATATAAGGATTTCTTCGATTCATTTTTATATAAGTAGGAGTTTTTCCTGTACAAAAGAAAAAAGTTTCAGGAATTTTTTTTATTTTTTTTTTTGTACATAGTTAGTTATTGTACAGTATGCCAGCATACTTATTACTGCCAAGAAGCACCATTTAGAAAAAATGGGACTCATGTCATTCCCAACTTTTTTTTTCCGAGGGCCTTAATTCGACTCCTAATGACGTTCTAATATTTGGTTGTCCCTTTTTGGGATAGTTTGGCCTGGGTAACTCACGTGCAAAAAAAAAAAAAAAAATCTTTCAGGTGTGGCAACGAGTTTCTCGTCTCGCCGGTCGAGAAACTCATTGCCACAACAAGATGCAGGAATTAGCGGGTGTTCATTTTTTACAAACAAAGGAGAATTCAATTCAAATGACGATTTGGAGCCCATGAACACTCTGATTGCCAAAACATAAAGCAAATAATTTGAAACCATAAAATTGTACAGACAATGGAAGATTGTAGAACAAGAAACAAATGAATTCTTCGATTACACAACGTGCAAGTTTGCACAGCCATTTACGTCAACAATAAATACATTACATAGCAATCTACAGTGGCCTTAAAGACCATGGGGTTCTAGCAGTGACAACAGTTACATCGGGATCGAATACGGAATATCGTATGGGCTCAACTAGTGGACCGTCTGGATTTGGCCTCCAAGCCCGTGAAGCAACCTAAAGGCAAAAGAAATCTTCTCGCAGAGGAGCCTCAGGTGCAATTGGTTTGCACGTCCAACCGATGGGCACTCCATCCATGTGCATCCTTTCTTCGATGCCCGGGTCAAAAGCATTTATACCCCAACCTCCATGGATGTCTTGCAAAGCCTGCAAGATCCTCTGCGCCTCATGTAACTGATCCATCTTCTTCTTACCGGCAGTGGATCGCTCCTTCGCATGGTATTTACGCTCCCTAGCAAGTTTATCCCACAGCCTGGGTAGAAGCGTTTCCTGTGGGGGAATAGGTCGGGCTGCATTTTAACCTACAAGACACCAACATCATAATCAACAAACAAAGTGCTATTAGTCATGAAAGACAGGACAATTAGACAAAGACCTCAAAAATTCACACGCATAATTCATTATGATTTGGAGGACTTTCTTTACAGTCAAGACTTTCTCGACTCGCGAGTCGAGAAAGCGAAGACCATTTCATTGCACGAGATGTTAAACATTATACATTGTTGGTGTTATGACTAAGTACCATAGTACTTTTCGTCCATGACCTTCATGATCATGTTGTTCTCTTCGTCTACTTCTTTGAGATCTGAATAGCTATTCAGCGCGTCAGCCACCCTGATAGAGAACCGGCACTCAGCCAATAAAATACATAGTGTGTACATGAACCAGTCATCTGTCTCAAAATTCTCCGGGGAGTATGTCTTGGCCACAACCAGGTTATCCGAGTCGTGATACCACTTGTACGGGTTGTCATCTATTATAACTATGTTTTGCTTGTCGAACTCTTGATGTGCTTCGAAGACGGTCTGCAGCCTTTTCACGATAATAGGCTTTCCCTTTGTGACTTCATGACTGAGATAATTCAGATGCTCGCACCTTTCATTTAAAAAATAAGCTTGAACGGTATAATGGACATGCCCAGGGTGGAGAGGACCTTAGCAATGTTCCCTTTTTCCATTGAGCTCCAAATGCCAACTTTGAACCCACGAGCAAAGCACCATTCGATCATCTCCTTGGCATGCGGCTGTGCGTACACAACTTTCCTGTCCATTTTCTTAGGCTTCTATGACGTGTTGAGCTTAGGGACATGGTCCTCGTCATACACAGCTGCCAGAACTCCATTGACGTCGAAGATTACCAGTTTGCTGCCTGCATCCGAATCCCAGTTGCTATCATTGGGCTCAGACCAGTAATCCACAGCGGGGTCCAAGGTTGGTATCTTTACTGCTTTCCACCGTCTTACCACCTCCGAGTCCAGCCCAAGGATAGGCTCGCTTTCAGATTCCTGAATGGGATTTTTGTCAGAATTCACCACTGCAGACTTATCGGACTCATTACCTTGAACCTTACTTGCCTCTCTGGAAGCTAGATCAGATCCCTTTGGTTGGTCTACAGTTTGGTCCTTATACTCTGCGTTTCTTGGAGGGGTTGGAGATACGTGCTTAGAATTCGAAGACGGCCTAGAATTCGAAGACGAGGCTTCAGAGGAATACCGGCTTCTCAAATCGTAATCGAGCAAGTGCCTGAAAAAGAGAAAAAGTAGCGGAACGGATTAGTCGCTGAGCTTCTCGATTCGCGAGTCGATAAATTTGTCAATGAGCAATGTAGAGCTTGTCAGCGTGCTTACTTTTTTTTGAAGACTGTCGAGAATTGCGTCGGTCGCATCACCATCCAGCCCCCTTCAAAGCATCATCAGAATTCTCTCCCTTTTCAGACGACTTCTCCTCGGATTCTTCGTCGTCATCTCCTCTACCTTCCTTCCTCGCCACATAATAATCATTGAGGAGCTCAAAGTATACCTTGAGCGGCTCGAGCAAGGCCTTGTCACTAATGACGAAAATTGGTTTCATCCATTATGCATAGCACCTTGAGCAAAGAGCCCATGCATGTACCACTCGTAGACAATTTGATTCTCTTCGACCAAACTAGTGATAAAGTATTTAATGCACAAGGGCCGTATTGGAATCTTGTAGATTGGGCCTGTCCTGCTATCTGTGCTGATCCTGTCCCATAAGGACACCGCTTCCATGAACTTGTCCCCCCTTCCAAGCATCCAGATTATCATTTGACACCATGAACTTGTCCATGTAGTAGTTTGGCCTGGACCACCATTCCTCGAAGCTGACTTGAGGTGATGGGGACACCAATATGGTAATTATATTAGCAAAACTTGGCCCCCTAGGCAGTCCGGGTTTGTATTCACTCTCCAATTCAGTCCCGGATCTAAATATTTGCACAATGATGTGCTTTCTCGACTCGCGCGTCGAGAAAGCCCGTCAAGCTGTAAATATTAGATCTCACATGGTTTTCTCAACTCGCGAGTCGAGAAGGCCCAGCATCCTTCTAAAAGGCAAAGGAATACTGCAGGGACTAAAGGGTTGAGAGAACAGACACTTCTAAATCTGTTATATAAAAACTTTTTCTCGATTCGCGAGTCGAGAAAGACCTTCACTACAATCTACATAGAAATATTGATCATTACCTGATGTAACTAGCACTTGCCGTGATTGTGTTTTGGCAGTGGTTGATGCTGGCCAACTCAATTGGAGGCATTTCAGCCGACAGGAACCTGCACTCCCGCATGCAATAGAGTTCCTTGATCCGCTGTATAACTTCTTTCTCTTTCTGGAGTATCTGGGCTGCCTTGACCGAATGTTGCCCGTTTACAACATAGATCTCACATTTTTACTCTTCAAGTCGTCTCCATGCTCCAAGGATATAATGCACCAGTCGCCTTGTGGAAAGGAATCACATCAGCAGGCATGAAGTCTGCTACTCGAGCATGTGAACGACATTAAACTCCATGTGTTTATATAGTACTGCCTCCCCTGTGCACAGCCTCAACCGATTGATGTCAACCTTCATCCTGCGCCCAATCCCCAACAGATAATACTGTTCTAGACACTCCATTCTCGCACCCCCTCCCCCCTGCAACTTCTTAACCCCCTCATTCTGGTCAAAGAACTGCGAATCATCTACCTCCTCCTCTTCTGTCTCTGAACCAGAGTCATCTTCATGGGGTTCGCTGCTAGGCCTCTTATCAACTTGAGGAGAGTTATACAGTATAAGTTCCCTTCCTGCCGAAGAGTGCATCAGATTCTTCAGGATGTTAGAGGTGAACATCCCTTGATTGAACAACTTGTCTCTAACTCTGGATATCTCAATCCCCAGCTCCGTCGAGGTCAGGTTCCTTCCTCCTTCAATCCCTTATGTCAGTCCAGCCCAAATTCTGGCAATTTACTGGCGCATGCCTTTTATCCCTTCCCTTTTGCTTGTTCATAGATGATGAGGCATAGCTCATTACTGAAAGTGTTGAGTGTAAAAAAACCTGGCCTTTGACGCATCCTCAATGAATAGCCTGATGTGCTTGTCATCCGGTGCTACGACAGAAAGCTCAACCCCAACATTTTTGTATTTGTTGCCAGATCCCCGCTTATCTCTGTACCAAAGGAAGATATCTTTTTCTTTACCAAAGGTTGTTACTTCGATATACCACCATCAATCCGGCGGAGTGTTGTGCTCATCCGTCTCTAAACCCTTGATTACGAAGTATGGGAAGCGGGCAACAAGGGCAAGTTCTTCAGGCTTAAAACCTGGCAGGTGGAGCATCAAGTTATTGTTTGTCATGCGTGAATCATACCAGAGCTCTTCAATCGCGGCCTCTTTACACTCCCCGACGGACCGGCCTTCTCCCCCAAGCGCTTGTTGGATGCCTTACTCGCCATGTCCAGGCGCCTTCGAGCTAAAGCCTCCGGAACAGGCAGACGCTACTAGGCGCTCCGACCTTCTGGTGAATTTCTCGCTGGGGCAAAACAAAGAAACAATGTTATCGCGAACATATAAATACCCTCATGCAATCACTATTCTCGATTATAATATTCAATGATTAAAGTTTACTGCATGGACGCATTTAACCCGCCTAAAAGGCTTTTTTGAATAATTCGATGCAGCTGTAAAGTGTACAGAAGCATGAAAGGGAATCAGCGCAGCCAATGGATGGAGAATACGGAGCCCGAGTTTTTTAAAATAAAGGGAAGCAATCAAAAGGGATTGGGACGTGATATGCACGCGTTTCCAAACCCCCCTAAACGCACTTTTAGAATTTACTTTACTATCAAGTAACCGATGAAGCCCGCTTCACACTACATACACCACCAAATGAGATTAACAAGACCGCTTTCCACATTTCTTGCAATTGTATCACCAGAGTTCTTCAGTCCGACGCGGGTAAGCTTAAAGGTGCTCATCGACTACAAGACTACTCTTGCGGGCGCTTGCAAAGCGCTCATCGACTTCAAGAGCTATGGTGCTGTGCCGAGGTATTACTAAGTTCTTGAGCTTACTTGCTTGCCACGCAGGGTATTCTGCCCCTGTCAGCTTGTGTGTGCTGCGTGCAGTTGAGCTGATCGACCGATGTGGAAACAAGGTTGCGGTAGGGGACGAGCTTCCTTCTACTGGCCGAGTTCATTGTGTGGCCATGGAGTCGGGCTATAGCAGGATCCCTCTCGTCAGAGTCATTCAAGCCGATGCATTGCTGATGAGGCCGATGGAAGAAGCAAATACGTTGGGAGAAGCTTCCAGATCTATAATACAATGGGCCACAGAATGTTTGCAGGAAGAGGTTAGTCTCTCTACTCCTGTAATCCCTTTGCTGGTTATAGTTTATACTTAGTCTAGTGAGCAATTTTTTTCGAACAATGGCCTTGGTTGCCCAGTAATATTTTCAGTTGCTCCTTTGTTTCTCTTTGAGTGTTCAATGTCGAGATTGTCTCGGCTTTGAATACCGAAGGAGAGGCAAAGGTGCAACTGAGATACTTTCCGGGAAACTATTTGCCATCTGAACTTAAGAAAGGCAATGGTTGCTCTATAATCATCTTCCTCATCGCCCTGCTAATGCCTACACAACCCGCACGCGCTGGCCAGTGCGTGCCAGGACGTGCGAGTTGTGTAGGCATTATCAGGGCAATGCGGGCGATGGCAGCATGTTGATGCATTAGCAGGGTGTTAATATGTGTGTCCCAAAGGTCTAGGCGATATCAGAAATGCAACCAACTAGAGATGGTTTACCGGGGTCATAACTGCACGACATCAAGAGTGGATAATTAAGTGTCGGATATTCAGTAGAAGCTATTGTCAACGAGGTGTAGACAGTTACAATAGTTAGTGTATAATCCTATGCTAGCCAGTCCTGCATGGGGCATTCGAGATATACTAGTCGAGTCTTCTTGCATTCTCGACTCGAGAGTCGAGAATGGAATCAGATTCCAGTGTTCCTTCCTGACTCGCGAGTCGAGAACGTAAAGGATTCACAATGGATGAACAGGATGGCTTCAATATGTTTCCAACCCTTGACTCGAGTATGTGACCCACAAAAAGGCGTCCCTGGACTCCACACTCTTGAAATGAAGGGATTTCTTTTTGAGGGTCACATACTCGACTCGCGAGTCGAGAATTTTACCAAATTCCATTCTCTTGCA
>JAANSK020254163.1:7663-22853 GCA_011763485.2 Isoetes engelmannii
CTGGAATACACTAGAATTTCCGGACATGTGATTCGTGGCACCTTGTGGGCTGCCATGCAAAGAAACTCTGCATTAGATTCTAAGATCTCAGTGTAAGCTGCCAGATTGGACATGTCCAGAAATTCTAGTGTATTCCAGTATTACATGTCCGGAAATTCTAGTGTATGCCAGATCTCACATGTCCGGAAATTCTAGTGTATTCCAGTACCTACATAAGGAGCCTGTTATGTAGGTACTGGAATACACTAGAATTTCCGGACATGTGATTCGTGGCACCTTGTGGGCTGCCATGCAAAGAAACTCTGCATTAGACTCTCAGATCTCAGTGTAAGCTGCCAGATTGGACTTGTTCTCCGATGTGCTTGCCTTCTTTTGCTTGGCATCCTTAGCATCCTTCCTTTGCTTAGCATGGCAATCCTTTGCAATATGCCCCAACTTGTGACAATAATAGCATTAGATTGCTCTTCTATTTGAATTCTTTGCAGATTTTTTTGCTTTATGGTCTGAAACCAAAGCCTTTTCACCAAAGCCCCATTACTTTTTAGGGTCGTGATGTGCGACTCCTCTTGAATTAGCATTCCCTTAACTTCAAGGAAATCAGGCTCGTTAGCATGTCGGCTTTGGGAAGACCATTAAGTAACTTAGAAGTGATAATGGTGGAGAGTATGTGTCTCAGGCATTTTCAGACTTCCTAGATGCATCAGGAATAGAAAGGGAGCTGATTGTTCCCTATGCTCACCCTCAAAATGGGGTAGCTGAAAGAAGAAATTGCATCATCTTAGATCTGGCAAGATCTATGACCAAAGCGAGAGATTGACCAAAATGAATTGAATGAGGCCTAGATCTTCCTCTTGCCTCCTGCAGCAATAAGCTCCATTCGTAGCGCTTTCCATTCGTAGATAGGCTAGAGCTTTTCTATCGACCTCAGTGGACTTGGCATCTTTTGCCTTATCCCAAGCAGGATCAAAACAGCTCCAAGGTTGTTGGTGATCATAAAATTCTCAAACAAATCTGCCCAAACATACCAATTGCTTGGTGTGAACATGGGATCTTTTGAAAACTTGAAAGGACCATGAGATTCAAACTGGTATAGGAATCTAGAAGAAAGGATCAGAAATATCCTTCAAACTCGCTCAAATCACACTGAAACGGATTTGGGCTTCAACCAAAGCCCCAAAAATGACCTGCAGCAGCAAACACTTGATTGGGCTTTACTCAAAGACCCAAAAACGACCTGCAGCAGGGAACACTTGCCCTCTTCTCTCCTCCTTGCAGCAAAGTAGTGAGAATCCACTCAGTATAGATCAATCCTGATCTAAGCCAACCCTTGGCTCTGATACCATGTTGGAGGATCAGGGGGAGAGAAAATGGAAATGAGCTACTTGCATTTGCATGCTACTGCTACACATATATAATTGAGGCTGCCTACCTAACTCTGATGTGACCACCTAACTGGTCTAACATGTGACCTTTGACCGTTGACCACCCACGTGACCTTATAACGTCCACATAGGGTTAACTTATCATGTTGTTCCAACACCTTTTTCTGTTAAGTAGAGTCTAAAAGCCTTACTGAATGGCGATTTAGAAGGTGAATAAAACTTACAGTTTTCCCATATAGAGTCTGTCCAATGGGCTCTCCCAACCGTCTTTCCAAGACTGCCTTCTCCATTTGCTTCTGCAGCAAGATCATGATATATTGGGGCAAAGAGACAACTAATCTATAAAGCAATCATTTCAAACGTCATTTAACAGCTATCTTCAAGTTGGAGATTGAAATGAATCCTCACCTGATCGCGAAGAAGGGATAAAATAAGATATATGGCATGCTCAGCACATGAAAGTGCATTTCCTGTACCATCACTTGCTATCCTTGCTACTCGTATTCCAGCTTGTGTTGCAGCTGGAATATCAACACCTGAAGTAAAAGAATTAAAGTATTAAATCACCTACATAAAACCCCAAAATTAGCCTTCCCAAAATCTTTCTATATGAAATGTTAAACACACAAAAGAGACGGTGGTATGTGCTGTCAAAAGAGCCAGCAAGATGTCCAGCAAGAAAATGTTATCATTCTTTCAGCAGAAATGTGGTTGGCCGAGAAGCAAGCAAGCATACATACATACAAAAGAGACGCGCAGAGGAATTAGTATGCAAATAACCTCTTCAGGATGATGCTCATAATTCCTACAAACCGTTATAGATCGTTCAAATTATTTCCAGCACAGATGCATCATCTCTGGGTGAATATAATCTGCTCAGTTACTTTTCTAAAAACCTGCAAAGCAATGTCCTAATATGCAGTGCTGTATTGGATTGATACTGTCCCATACATACTTCTGTTCCCCAAATGTTGCTAGCGAGCTAGCACATAAACGAAGTGTTTTCTATCCCACTGTCTTCCACCTATGCTTAGAGCTATCCATTCTCGTTATGACAGTACAATCTGTTTACTCAAAATTTCCAATTTAAGAATACATAAGCCTTGTTCCTAGGTGCATCACAAGCCCTTACATGCACCTGCCTCAGTTATGTCCCGACTCCCGACTTTAATTTGCAGACCATGGTTTAGGTTTGGGTTGACTCACCTTCAAGACCAACACCAAATTGAACAATAAGCTTCAGCTTCTTTGCTTTTGAAATGATGGTTGCATCAAGGCGCATCATACGTACAACGCAGATGTCATAGTCATGTATAACAGAGGGAACTTCCTCAAAAGGCCAGGCATCTACCTGGTAGACATTGCCACTAAAAACTCATAAATCTTGCAAAAGTACTCTACTGAATACTAATAAATGCACAGGATGAATATTCATCGCATAATGTATGATGCATGGCTATGCTATCATCTTTATATCCCTACCCAGATAAGTAACCTGCAACTAAGGAGTAGAGTGAATGTCATGGTTCCATTATCCCTTTATGATACAATATTTCTAGCTGCTGTAGAATTTTCAACAATTCATTATCTAATGCATTGACTGTAACATTGGCCATTGCAATGAGAGTCTCCAGATTCAAGCCTGACCTGTATGTGTGGATATTGTTGAAGACACTCCTTAGTGTACTCAAAAGAAGCTGGAAATGAGACACCACAGAAGAGCACTCGTATTTCTCCCATACCCAGTGTCTAAGGCGAACTTTAAAATCGAGAGGTAGTAAATTTGGACATGCTTACAAAACACATGATTGAGATGAAAATATTCAAATGGCAGCAAATAAAAAGAAACAATAGTCTAAGTAAAATAGGATTCTAAACTGTCAATCAAGCAATGAATGCAAATGGAGAACAGGATTGAATCAAGCAGCCACAATTGACTTGTTAGATATACTCAATAATCTGATTGAAAAATACAGCTAAATAAGACAATAAACAATGGTCTAATATAACGAACAATCCGAAGATAAAGCAGCAATATGACAAGAAAAATCCCAAAACTACCTGTTTGTTTGCAGCTCCAGAGATTCGATCTTCCCTCCGCTTTTGCTAGGATGACTAACGCGTGTTCTGGACAACCTTCCGACCAATGATACTTCGCCCAGAAAAAGGTCGGCAAAAAAAAGGGAAAAAGAAAAAAAAGGCAAGAGTGGCAGTTCTAGTCTGAGCCATTGATATTGATGAAGAAATAAATTTTAGATCTCAACACCACCGTAGACCATATCTTCATATGCATCTTCCTACCTTCAATACCAGATGAGCTATAGAGGTGATACAGAGGTGATTTATATATGTACCAATGGAGCAAAGCTTGTGATATCTCCAAGCATCTAAAAAGTCTTGCCTCCTCAGCATTAGTCCATGCTATGCTATTGGAACTTCTTTCGTCACCCATCCTCTTGTTCCTAAATCAACGTTCCAAAAGATTGTGTTCCAGAACTTGTGCTTCCCCCCAAGGTTTGTGCAACAAGTGGATTCCTTGAGGTATCTAAGTCTTCTATCTATCCTCTTGAGGTATTTTAGTAACTTTCCCTAAAATAATCTATCTATCTATCATTTATCTACCCTAGAAATCTATCTATCATCTATCTACTTACTTGTTTCTAGAATGTCCAGGTTTAGACCTGTTTCTAAGAAATTCAAGTCTAGAGGTAATGTGAGGCTTAACCTCCCAAGCTGATGGTATAATGTTCTATGGATGAGTTGTAACGGTCCTAAGCAGTTTGGGACCAGTATTTGTACAATATATTCGTATCTAAAAATAAGGAGATATATCTATAGCATATCCAGATAAGTACGGGTTTAGAAATGGATTTTGGAAGATCTTTTTGAAAGCGTGAAGGTTTGAAGAGGCTAGAGACGACCGGATTAGCTGAGGACGCATTAGTTGAGAAGGCAAGAGCTTGGAAGAATCGGATGAAGGATGGTGTTGGGCTGCATTGAATCTTCTTCTATCAGGTGGGGTTTGGTTTCAACATTGGATTCCATGATGCATACCATTCAATAGATTGACATGCTTTGCTGTTAGTAGGCAGAATCAATATGTATTATTGAGGGAAAGCTTGAGTTGGGCTCCTACGACATGATCTATACTTGTTTTAAAGGGAAAGATAAAATGCCAGAAGGGCAATCTAGTTATTCGTATAGGGCGTCCATCGGTAGGCTCGGACCGTTAGATGTCGATTTCGGGTAATCTTGATCATCGTTAAGGGCGACTCAATTTTTTAGCAAGTTTTACTTAACTGTCAATTCCAAATGCACCACGAAACCAAAGGTTGTGATTTGCATTGTATATATATATATATATGGGCGCATATGTTTGAGGGTCCTCGCTAACAGCTGGAGCACTGCACGAGTATCAGCAGAAATAACTGGGGGGTTTAATTGAATGGTTCAATTTTTTAATATGGCAGATGTCCCTTTCAATAGTTTAATATGTCATATTTGTACAACAATTGTACATAGATTGTACAAAAAAATTTTAGCGACCCGACATTACGGGGGTAATGTTCTAAGGAGCTAAAAGGGGTATGGTACAAGGAACAAGAAATGACATTAATGAGAACAAAAATGTAGCATGCTAGAACACATTATGCTAAAACACATTAGAATGTTTGAAGAAGAGCCTCAATAAAATGCATATACCAAGACAAATGCTTGCACATTCATGCGTATGAAGATGCTTAAAGGGAATGATCTCACCTCTGCAAATAAAACCTTAGCATGTCCATTTGCAAAGGGGTAACATTCAAATATGTCTAAATGCAAAATTGGACAAATTGGGGAAATCTTGGACTTCATGGCGAACTGCGGGTGGCGGCCAGCAGCAGAATTCCCAGGCATTTCAATGGTCTTGGTGGGCTGCCTGGCAGGGTCGGTTTTCACTGAACAGGGCCGGATTTGCAGTGAGCAACAGGGTCGGGAGCTGCCATCGACCTTGAATACAGTCCCAGGGATGGGCCTCCCACCGTCCCCCTCAGGCTAAGTCTGCAAGCGCTCCACCAGTTCATGTGACATGTTCCATCACGGCTTGCCTACACACCTGGTAGATTTTGCTTCAATTCTGTGGCCACTCTAACTACAGTTTCGTTTCTAGCTTTGTCTTGGATCTTTGATTTTGTGTCTGAATTGGTTTTGCTTTGAGATCGCCTTCTCTTCCCCCGCTTATTTGGTTTCGTCTAGCTTGCCTAGGGAAATTGGTTATCTCTGCTTCTTGTGTTGCGAAAGTTGGTTACCTTTATTCATTGATGTTGCCTGCCCTAATTCTGAGCCATCCCGCCCTCTATCATGGCCCAGAAGGCCAAGCAACTGACACAAAAGGCCAAGCTTCCCAATCATCCCCCTCCAGCATCTGAACCAAGCCCGGATGCATCTCTCCCGTTCATCTCAGACACTCCCGCTCCATGGTCACAATTTGATCCTCTTACACTCCCTTCTGTACTGAAATCACTTCCATCCTCAATCACTTACACAGATACCCTCTGCCCATTTGCCCATAGAAGATTAGACAAAGACCATGCATATGCTCCAGTTCCTCATAGAGGATTACTTACGTCACAGTGTTGCACCCTCCCAGGCCGACACAATTGTTCATAGGGTTGAGCAAACCCCTGCAGTAGATGTTTCTGTGCCGATTGATGGACCCCATACATGGATATGGGTACACAAACCCAGGGTGATATCGAGGATGGTACGCAAGAGTTTTTGGAACAAGCTAGGGATTTGAGCCTCCGGATAGTCGGGCTGCCTGAGACAGGGGCGTGTACGGGCATGGAAGAAGCTGGAAGATTTTTCACAGAGGCCATAAACATGCAGGCCCCAGGGATCATTGCAGCTAAACAGGTAGGAGCGCAGCGATTAGACCGGCCTCAGCACATCTTGGTCCAGTTTCGTACACCCGAGGATAGACTATATGTACTACAACATGGTAATCATCTCAAAGGCACTCATTTCCCAATCCAGGAAGATCTGTCCCTTTGCCGTTATCTAGACAGCACCAAGAGTTGCCCAAGGTTCGGGAAGCACGAGCACAGAAGAAGTGGGCCGTATATAGAGGCAGGCATGCGATAATCCGTGACCACTGGCCTGACAACCCCTGGTTGATCATTAGGTAGTCTTGTGTTTTTATGTGATGGTTCATGTTTGTACATGTTTATGGATGGAGCTTGGCCCCAGATTCTATTTTATTTTGTTTGAGCTATGCTTTTGTCAAGGGACTTTGTCCCCCTCCTTTGTACAGGTCCCATAGTCCAATTGGGTTCTTGCGGACGCTAAAATACTTATCTTATCTTATTTATTACGTTATTGTTGGCAAGCACAAGCTTATGCAATTCTAATATGTAGAAATGGACTAGGTATAGGCCCCTTGAGATTATTGTTGTTAAAATCTATATTGATAATGACACCTTCAATTCTTCCCACATCAGTTTGAAAAGTATTATGTAAGCTAAGATCTATGTTAGCACAAAAGCTTCAGATCCCATTGCAAGATATGTAAGATATGTGACGAATGCAAGAATCTGATAAATTTATGGTCACAAAAACCCGATACAAACCAAGTTCCAATAGTACAACAACACATAATGCCAAATACCCTTAAACAACATTATACGATTATGGGGCCTAGGCTTGGGATCATTTGACAGGTGGTATAAACGGTTGCGGTTATGAGACCATATGAGTTATTAGGCTGGAAGATGTGATTCTAATGAAGGCACATTAGTTGTGCATTTTAAATTGCTAGGTAAGGAATGTGGGTTTCTAATTTGAACTATTAAAACCTTAACTAAAGATTGTGAAAGATAAACAAAATGGTAGAAGCTTGGAGATCAAGGGAAGTTAGACCAAGAGAGGCATATGAGACTTCCAAAACAGAACACCACTATAGTATGTTCTATTGTGGGCTAATAAGACACCTACGTAATAGCAATGGACTTACTGAGAAGAACTTGTTAATATTACATTCCTTATGTGAGGGAATTGGTAACATGAGAAGGTTAAGGTTTTACATCCAACTACTTCGACAGGGTTAGGTTGTATGGGCAATCTCGACAAGGGTAAAATCTAGGCACCTTCGTGTAGTAAATATCTAATGAAATTCACATGTCTTGGTCTTTAATAGAGCTTGTAAACTAACTAAAGCTAGCTTTATACAACTCAATGGGATATTCTAGAGATTGTCAATTATAGAGATTTTGCACTTTGTATAACATCCATTTGTTTTCCATGCTATGTATATGCACTTTGTATAATATCCCATTATGTACATACCAATAAAATAAGTTCATGTTTATGAATTATTGTGGGATAGAACCATATTTCTCATTGGCAATCATATATTAAAGCATGGTTGCCCGGAGGCCTAACCCTTGGATAGGAGGAGGAAAAAGAATATGTTAGAGATATTATGTCTAAACATTGTCTAGAAGAGCTCGACGGGTGACTCACGTTTTTTCTTCAACCGTATGTTTTTCAACCATATGTTTGTTTTGCACCAGAAAGACTGGAATGCAATTTTCTACTCAAAATTCTACTAGCCTTCGATTTGAAATATAACTTAGAATATTTGCCGAATCAAAGGTCCAAACTAAACCACACAAATAAACCCATAAAACCCCATATTTACGAAACACACTTCTCGTTAAAACTACCTACCTACCTACTTTGGGCTTTGGAGCCTTGAGAGAGGGTCTGGCTAGTGTTCCACATCAATGTTGTTGGTTGTACTCGGTTAAGTGCTCTTTTTTTTTGTTTTTGATACATTTGAAGAATAAAATTCCAATATTGCTACTTTGCATCGATTGACTAGACAACAGGATTCCTGCAATTTAAGTCAGGCCACCATTGACATAGGAGGTTTTTTATGTGGGGGTCACATGACGAAATTTTTTATGGGCTTATGCTAGCTGGCTGGATCAGCGCTGACCCAAAACTTCAGCAGCCTATTTACATTGCATGATGCGATTACAGGTGCGTTTTGCTGAAAATCCATCAGCCGTATAAAATCCGGCCCAAACCTTCAGCCGAAAACATCCAATATTTCTTCTTCTGTTTTCATGTGAATAGATTTTGGCATATGAATAGATTTCAGTTTATTCAGCGCTGATCCAAAATTAAATCAGCGGGAGGGAATTTTGAAGATCAGCTCACGCGGGATAGCCCACGCGTGGCCCACGCGTGGCTGAATGTGGCTGAATAAGCTGGGAAGAAATTTCTAAGCGCGGAATCAGCCGCTTAGAACTGCTGAAAAAAATTCGTGTCATGTGAACGACCCTTAGACTAAGTTCTTATTATCTCTGTGCGACAGAGCTTTTGTAAGAAGTTTGAATACCATGTTCATATGCATGAACGGATTTGTCACTAGAGAGTTAGAGGACAACGCCCCATGCATCCCATTTTATGTTTAAGTTTTTAATCGATGTCGACACCGCACCTAATTGGCACTTTCAGGTCTCCACGGAGATGAATGTATCCTCTCAAATTTTTTTTGCTTTTGCAGTTCTATGGAGATTTTTCTTCTTTTCACGCTTTGAGGAGAAATTAAAAACTATTGCAGCTAAAGTTGTGTCTAGAATCTTAGTTCAGATGCCATCTGGTATGAATTTAACATATTGTTCAGTTTGTCGTTAACAACATCACTAGAGAAATGTCTAGCATTTCTCACTACTTAGGAAGTCTAACTTTGCTTGTAGAAGGTTATTCTGGTTAATGAAAGCACCGTTTGTCATCGGGAAGAAGAAATAGGAATATAAAATGGCATTTTCATTTAGCCTTCAGCTAACATGAACATGGAAGGCTAAGATATTTATTCAAAAACATCAAATGAACAGTTACTTGCAGTCAGGAAGAGGAGGACCACAGAGGCCATCGTTATTTTCGAATGCCGATATTGAGAAGTTGTTGATCACGCCTCCTTGAGGAATTTTTCCACTCAAATGGTTGTTTGATACATTAAAACTAATGAGTTGTGTCAAGTTCACAAAGACAGAAGGTATTTCTCCAAAGAATTGATTTCTGGACAAGTCCAATGTCTGGAATTCGTTCATCCTAGTGCCTATAAAGCCTGGTATTTTCCTTTGATCTTGTTTCCTGCCAAAGATAGAAACCGTAACGGACTGAAAGAATCCGCTGCTGCATCCGGCCGATCTCCAATATACTCTATGCTTGTGAACTCATTCTCTGATAAATCTATGTAAAACACAAAGTTCCTGACCACATCCCAGTCCATTGTGAAATTAAATCTGATGGTGCCCTGCAACTTGTTACCATGAAGGTCCACGGAGGAGGATAATGGAATCATGGGGATGTCGGAAGATAATTGATTATTTGCCAGATTCAAAGAAATAGGTTTTGTTCTATTCACCATCCATGCTGGGATTCTTCCTGTAACACCATTATTCTGAAGGCTCAAAATCCGTAACCTAGGCGGTGTAGATTTTATTTCTGGAAGAGGACCATTTAGTTTGTTGTATGATATATCCATGTTATCTAAGTTGGACAGTCTGCCAAATGATGCTGGTATGCTGCCAGTGTGATTATTGTTGGAGAGATTTAGATCACTCAAGCTGAAAAGATTTCCAAGTTCTGCTGGTAGATTACCAGAGAGGCTGTTGCTGGAAAGATCTAAACGACTCAAGCTGAAAAGCTTACCAATTTCTGCAGGTATTTCACCTGAAAGTTGATTGGATGGCATCTTCAAAGTTGCGAGATTTTGAAGCTTACTCAATTCTAAAGGTATACTTCCACTCACTGAGCTCGTTGTTTGCTAGATTAATACTGGTGAGTTTTAACAGGTTACCTAGCACTTTCGGAACTGCACCTGATAAAGAGTTGGAGGAAAGATCCAAATCTTCTAACTGATAACATCTTCCAATGGCATCAGGAATGTTGCCACTTATTCCAGTGCTCGTTATCGAAAGACTTGTTAAATTGGTCAATTTATCAATGGCAGGTAGACTTCCTGTCAAATTGCTTGAGCCAAAGATTTGCAGAGACTTCAAGCTCTGCAAATTGGTAAAGCTTTTAGGAAAACCACCACGTAAGTCTAAACCGTCAAAAGCAAGCTCACTAAGTTTAGCCAAGTTGCCAAATGACTCAGGAATTACTCCACCAAGAGGACCACTGAGATGAAGATATTGCAGATCTGATAAACTACCAATCGAAGCAGGAAGAGAACCTACAAAGTTATTTCGTGACAGATCTAATCTCTGAAGCTTAGAAAGCTTAGAGAGAGAAGACGGTATTTCTCCATTTAGAGCACATCCATCAAGTGTAAGGTCAGTCACCTCTGAAAGACCTCCAAAGCATGCTGGAATAGTTCCTATAAGATGGTCATTCCTACCCAGATTCAGGTACTGTAGCTTTGTCAGATTGCATAGCTGAGGAGTGATTTTCTGGCCAAAATTATTGCTGCTTAAATCAAGATGGACTAGACTAGAGAGCTGGCCAAGCTGCTCAGGGATCTTGCCATTCAGTGCCTGGCGCGAGAGATCAAGGTACTTCAAGTTAGATATATCTCCAAAACAATGCGGTATAACTCCAGAAATAGATGTATATGACATAGATAGGTAATTTAGATTTCGAAGGTGGCATAGTCCATGTAGATTGCCCTCAAGATCTTTATTTCCTCCCAAGTCTAGAGCCTCCAGCTTTGTAAAATTCCCCAAGTCTGGCAAAGTACTCCAGATCCTGCTGCCTTTGAGAAAGAGAGATTTGAGCTCTGGAAGTTGACCCAATTCGATTGGGAAATCTTTATACATCCTAACGTATGATAAATCGAGGAGCTGCAAGGACTTAAGGCGAGGAAGATACTTCGTAACTGGATTAAAACCATATAAATCCACTGAAGCAAATGACATATCCAGGGCAATCACATTCCCCCTGCTGTTAAACAAAGAACCAAATTTGCAAAAATGAGAAGAGAGAAAGGGAAGCGGAGATGAATAAGGCTCTTTAACAACACTATCAATGTAACAATAACGGAAGATTCAAACGGGGAAGAGGTTTACCTGTTGCAAGTAATCCCAGTCCATTCACAGCAATATGTACTCTTGTTCCAATCGGAAAGAACTTTACCTTCACCAAATTTTAATTTAAGGCCGGATTTAAAGCCTAGAAGCGCATGTCTGTCTGCTTTGTTACACAAAGTGGCAGTTCTTGCGCCATAGGCTGGTAGATGAGCCAATAGAAACAGAAGCTGTAAGACAGCAACCCACAGCCTGATTTGACGAGCCATTTCAAAACAAAATTCTCAAAGACAATGTGGGCTTTAAAGGATGAAATGGTGTACCTGGTCTGAAGCAAAACGGAGGGCGTCGTCCAGTGTAGCCGTCTCGTCCTGCATGCTTTTCCGACAGCCGTTTCTATGTAATAACATAGCAATTGCCCTTGTTTGCATAAGCCTTGCAAATCTACTGACATTTCCACTTTACCGCCATTTCCATTTAATTTTTAGTGGACGCAAAAGCTACATGTCAAACTGCACAGCACTACATGGATATGGATGCCGCCTCCAACAGCAAGGCACAAGACAAACGACTTATGTAACAATTATACGGTTTTTTATTGGGTGAACATTATAAGTCGTTTGTCTTGTGCCTTGCTGTTGGAGGCGGCATCCATATCCCTATAATGCTCTGCAGTTTGGCATGTAGCTTTTGCGTGCACTAAAAATTAAATGGAAATGGCGGTAAAGTGGAAATGCCAGTAGATTTGCCAAGGGAAAATAAATGCAAGGCTTATGCAAACTAGGGCAATTGTTATGTTATTACATAGAAACAGTTGTCTAAAAAGCATGCAGGACGAGACAACTACAGTGGACGACGCACTGCCTGCCTGGTTTACCCACCGAAAACCCTGAAAATTGGACGGCTACCAAACGTATAAGATGCACCTTCTTGGCAAGAAGCCAGATTGAGTAGAAGATATTGAATAAGCCAAGACACCACGTACTTTCTCAGCAAGGGCCTTAGCAAATATTTTATACACAGAAGACAATAATGTGATAGGGCGCCAGTCAGATATCGTCTTCGGCTCCTTACGCTTGGGAATAAGAGAAATGCAGCCAGTATTCAGGATCTTATCCAAACTTCTGAACCTGCGAAACTCACAAAAGGCATTGTAAATATCGCGATCCAACCAATCCCAATATTCTTGAAAGAATTCCACCGGGAAACCATCTAAGCCACGACACTTGTCTTTCTTTAAAAGAGAGGCAGCTAAATGTAAGTCATTGATGGTGATGTCTGATTCTAGGTGTACACGTTGCTCTGCTGACACTATGGGGTGTACCTTCGACAAGACTGCAGATTGCATATCCTCTTGAAAGGGCAACTGGTGCCTGGCAAAAAAAGAGGAAAAGTGGTCATGGAGGTACTGCTTCAACTGAACTGGCTCAGAAATATCTGAACCATCAGGCAAACTAAGAGAGTTAATAGAGGCCATCATGCGCCTTCTCTTAGCGGCCCGAAAAAAGAAGTGAGAGCATTTATCACTATATTTAAACCATTCCAATCCAGCCTTTACCCTTGCTTGATTTGCCTGAGCTGTCTCAATGGCATCAATCTCTGCCAATATTGCTTTCTCCCTAATACCGGAAGAAGGAACCATAGCCCGACACCTTTGCAACTCCTGATACAACCTAGTTAATTGGCCCCTGGCCTGGACCACCTGCGCATGACCCCACTGCTTTGCAAAGGATTTAACTGCCCTAAGAGCAGCAACAACACCAGCCATACCACCCAATCGAGAAAATTCTTGAGACCATGCACTCCTACACCCTGCAATTAACTCAAGATCTTTCAAATTTTTAGTATTAAGCTTGAAGAAAGTTTTTGTAGCTCTTCGAGAGAGAGGAAGTCCAAAAGAGAACCATTGTGGATTATGATCTGATACTGCACTGTCCAACAGATTAGTTCTTTGTAACTGTAGCAAATTAACAGCTATACCATTATAATAGCCACGATCATGTCGGGCGTAAGCTCTACCATTGCCTGTCTATCCGTTGCACCATGTGAAGGTATTATCTCCATCAATCTCCACAAAGCCACAGTCATGCAACAACCGGTGACATTGCTCCTGCTCAAATCCTTGAACTACCTGTGATCCCCTGCCACATCTGTCTGTCTCCAATTCCACCATGTTGAAATCCCCAACGATCAACCATGCAATGTTATTGCCTAGCCTGAGAATTTTATTGCGAAGAGAGGCCCACAAAGCTCCCTTTTGGCGCGGATAATTGTGAGCATAAACATTCACTAAACCACACTCTTGTCCACGCTCTTTCCATTTAACAATTGTCCAGCGACCAAACCTGTCCACTTGAGTGAAAGTGACATTCAGAGGGCTTCCATGCAGTAAGCACACCTGCTTTAGCAGAATCAGCAGCCGCTACAAGCACATTGTACTCACGCCCCAAAATGCTAGCCAGTTTTTGAACATCACCTCTACGGCACTTGTGCTCTTGAAAACAACATATATCCATAGAGAACTTAGATAAATAGAGAGACAACCTGCTTCTTTTTCTTGGGAAAGAATATTCATGTGGGCAGTTGAAGGTGCTCCACATCCATCTCAGTGACCTCAGGATGATTCATTGTATCTGGGAGGTCAGCCCATCGTGACCGATTAAATGGTAAGGGGGAGCCTCCTCTCCGTTCCACCCTTCCAACATGTCCTGCAGCATTTGGTAGAGGGGAGCCACCGCTCTGCTCCACCCTCTCCATGTTATGCGCAGAGTGTGTTGATGGAGAGCCTCCTCTTTGCTCTGACCTTCCACGAAGTACTTCCTCCAGGGGGGGGGGGATGATGGCTTGCTCTTGTGCCTTTCCATGTTTCGTCTCACTAGGATGAGCATCCTGAGAGGCAGTTTGAGCAAATTCATTACGTGCTGCTTTCTTCATTGACTTTTGTCCAGCCATGTGGAGCTCTTTCTCGTCGTTCTTGCTGCTCCTAGATCATTTGCAATTTAGCTCTAGCATCCGCACTAAAGACAGGTGAAGATTGCACGTTAGAAGCAGAGGGCATGTCGACATCCTTATTAGTTGCCTCTTTACCGAAAGCGGACAGAGGGGACGCAGGTCTGGGAGTAATAGAAGTGAGAGGGGAGGAAGTAACAGGAAGATTGGCAGGGCGATCCCGCTTAGCACGAACATTTGCAAATAATTCAAGTTGTGGAAATAAATCAGCAAATTGAGGACCATTCAGCAGTTGCAGATCAAATTCGAGGAACATAGGGCCACTATTAATAATAATAGAGCTAGGAAGAGCTCGCACAAGGTAAAGAAACACAAATCTTAGCACCGTCAACAATGGAATGAGAGCTAAGTGAGTACCCAAACCATTAGCAACACTCACAAAGAATTCCGGCACAAGCAAATCAGGAGGAAGCTCTAGAATAGAGAACCAACAAGGCATCGTTAAAGCACCCATACCCGTTGAGAAGCCAGGAGAGTAGGGTTGGTATAAAACATAATCACTCCACATAGGATCAACACCTTGAGCAACCAACTGATCAGCAACAACAGCATCATGAAACATAAATGCACGAATTCATTAATTTGGCGAATTCGAGCTCTTTTGAGAATTTTGAGCTAGCTAGCTGGACTCCCATGCTTAACCTTAAGCTAGCAAGGATGACCCATTTTTTATTAACTTCAAGCTAGCTAGCAAGGTCAAATCTTGCTCATTAAGAGCTAGCAAGCATGCCATATTCTAGGTTCTTCTTAAGCTAGCAAGCATGACCCATTTTTTAT
>JAANSK020254164.1:0-12947 GCA_011763485.2 Isoetes engelmannii
GGTATTTTTTGCACTAGCCTAGGTAATTTTTATTCGGGAGGGGTCAAAATTAGCTTTAAAAAAATCCGTATACTGGGAGTTTTTTGCCACCCCTTGCACGCAGATGGCATACCCCCTTTACACATGAGTGAATCCCCCGAGGATCCAGCTTTTATACGGTGGGGGCACCGTAGATAAAGTTGGGTACGTCACAATGGGAAAGTCCGTAAAGCCCTTGCAACACTTTAAACAAATGTCTAAGCAACATATCGTCTCTTGAAATGTAATGATTGCAAATTAATATGTCCAGCAAGGGCGGTTTGAAGAGGCTTTTGAGCTATTCCAAGAGATGCTTGAAATGATGTTGTTGCTTAGATGCTATAATACTAGCTTATGGTCAGGAAGACAACTTGCCACAACATTCTATTTTTTTTTCCCTTAAAATGCCTCAGCTAGACTTATATGTCACATATGCAGTTATAGCTGGATATGCTCAAGACGACCATCTAGAAGAGGCCATTGTGCGCTTTAAAGAAATGCCTCGAAAGGATCTGGTATTTTGGAATTCTATACTGTCAAGACATGTTAACTAGGGCCTACTGTGCAGATCAAAGGCTTTAACATGGATGTTCTATCCAAGCACATTTGCTTGAAAGAAGAAATATGCATGGTCTGATTCCATGTAGTAGACTTAAATTAGATGTTGTCATTCTAGCCGATTATTCATTGTAAATAAATTTTATGCAACAGTATTAGATGTACGGCTCATTTTCCACATAGAATTGTTCAATTTTTATATAACACAATAAAATCTCATCTTGAAATGCCCTCGTAATTTCTTCAACTAGCACCAATTTCGTAAAGAAAAATGTTGGCTGCCGCGATAAATTTCTAGTACTTGTAATTTCTAGTGCCTTCTCCTGCATTCCCAACCTAAAAATAATGATTTTTTTTTTCAGTTTTCTTTTTTGTTGAGACTTAGTCAAATCACCTTCATATCCAGAAGTGGAAGTCATTCTGGACAAAGTGCGAGAGTTAAAACGAGAACTAAATAGATATGAGAGCTTCGTAAGACAACCCAAGTCGACACACAGATTCAACCCTCTAATGTATGAAGGATGCTTGCTATAAACATTCTAAACCATAACATTAATAATTCTAGAGTTAATTCCAACGAAAATCCCAGCAAAACGCAGGGCACTTTTTCATAAAGGTAAGAAGGGCCACATTTCGTCTGTTTTCAGGCAATTTTAAATCCAGTAATAGTTCGCTTGATGGTCAGTTCATTTTTTTATCAAGTCAATTGATTTTTTGCCGCCAATCCATTCTTTCTTTTTTCTAAGGCCGCCAATCCTCCAAACCTCTTTTATTTTCTCACTCCATTCTTTCTTTTCTCTCAGGCCTCCAATCCTCCAATCCTTTGTTATTTTCTCTTCTCCTAAATCCGCTCCAATCCGTGGCTATGGCGGCCAATCTGTGGATCAGCGGCTATGGCCAGAGTAGCAAAAACTCTGTGTCTAGGGCGGCGGAGCCATCGCCAATCTGTGCCTATGGCGGAATCTTTGGCTATGGCGGAGGAGCCATCGCCAGAGTAGAAAAAATCTCATACACGTGTTATGCAAACACAAGCCAAAATGTGGCCCCCTTACCTTTATGTAAGTTAAAGTCCCTGGGGGCACTATTCTGGCGAGAAAGGCTTGGCGGAGGAGAGGCTCGCTGGCGGCGCCGCTCACGGCTCCGCCGCTCACGACCCGCCGGCTCACGTCTCCATCGCCAGGCCTTTTCAGCCAGAAAAGTGCCCCCAAGGGACTTTACCTATTACTAATACGTTTCATATTGGAGAATGTATTTTCCGGAGTTTTTGGCCTTTTGCGAGGAAATTTCAATAGGAAGGACATTTCGGCAGTTTTCCTATCCGTAAGGTTGAAATTGCACAAAGGTTGTGTGGTTTATGCATCCACGTCGTGGTGCACATAGTATCCACGTGCTCCTAAATGCCACATGGCTGATAATGGGTGGACTAAAGTAGCTCTTCCCTGATCATTCAATAACTAGGTAACAGAAGCAGTCCCTAGCAAATTCGGGCAGAGCAAGCAATGGCCGCGACCTTGAGCCCTGCTTCCGTATCTACAGGTCTTACAAAGGAGCTCTCTGGACAGAAGCTCGCGTTTAAATCTTTCAGCATTTCCAAAACAGGTGTTGTCTGTAAAATTATAGCTTCTGGTAATAGTAATGCCAAACACAACAGACGGAGCATTCTTAAGATTGCCCTGGCTGCTGCAGGCTTGCCAGGCTTAATTTCCCAGAATGCTAAAGCCGAGGATGCCGGTGTTGCCTCCTCTAGGATGTCGTATTCCAGATTTTTGGAATACCTTGACATGGATAGGGTAAAGAAGGTAGATTTATTTGAGAATGGCACAGTGGCAATTGTGGAAGCCGTATCTCCAGAGCTTGGAAATCGAGTTCAAAGAGTCCGAGTTCAGCTGCCAGGTCTTGGCCAAGAACTGCTACAAAAATTTAGAGAGAAGAACATTGATTTTGCAGCTCACAATGCTCAAGAAGATGGTGGATCAGTTTTTCTTAATTTAATAGGCAACCTTGCGTTCCCTCTCTTGCTTGTAGGTGGTCTGTTTCTTTTGTCTCGGCGGTCTCCAGGAGGTGGCCCAGGAGGACCTGGAGGGTTTCCTATGAATTTTGGAAGATCAAAAGCTAAGTTCCAGATGGAACCTAACACAGGAGTTACATTCTCAGATGTTGCAGGGGTGGATGAAGCAAAGCAAGATTTTATGGAGGTTGTCGAATTTTTAAAGAGACCAGAGAAATTTACGACAGTTGGTGCAAGAATTCCTAAGGGAGTTTTGCTTGTAGGACCTCCAGGAACAGGAAAGACCTTGTTAGCCAAGGCTATTGCTGGGGAAGCTGGAGTTCCCTTCTTCTCTATTTCAGGATCAGAATTTGTGGAGATGTTCGTGGGAGTAGGTGCCTCCAGGGTGAGAGATTTGTTCAAGAAAGCCAAAGAAAATGCCCCATGTATTGTGTTTGTTGATGAGATTGACGCTGTTGGAAGACAAAGGGGCACTGGTATTGGTGGAGGAAATGACGAGAGGGAACAAACCCTAAATCAGCTTCTTACTGAAATGGATGGATTTGAAGGCAACACTGGTGTTATAGTGGTTGCAGCAACCAACAGGGCAGATATTTTGGATTCAGCTTTACTAAGGCCTGGCAGATTTGATAGACAGGTATGTCGAGGTTTAACACATCATGATTAAATTTGGTTTCTTCTACAATCTACATGCAAGTCCTCATGTAATGCCATTCTTATGTGTGCATTTTTTCCAGGTAACTGTAGATGTTCCTGATGTTAGAGGACGGAAGGAAATACTAAAAGTGCATGCTTCTAATAAAAAGTTTGATGAGGACGTCTCCTTAGAAGTGATAGCCATGAGAACCCCTGGCTTCAGTGGAGCTGATCTTGCAAATCTTTTGAATGAAGCTGCAATTTTAACTGGAAGACGTGGGAAATCAGCCATATCAGCGAAAGAAATAGATGATTCTATAGATAGGATTGTTGCAGGAATGGAAGGAACGGTTATGACTGATGGCAAAACAAAGAGCCTTGTGGCATACCATGAGGTTGGCCATGCTGTATGTGCGTAAGTAAACATTGCTCATCCTTGCACCCTTCTGCCTTAAGTTTTATGTCTTGGAATCCTAAAATTTCATTATGATCATAGCTTGGTAAATTAGAGAGATGTAAGTAAACATGAAGTTAGTGGAAGTCTGTTTACTGAAGTGGACCTTTGTTTACTGTTTCAGGACTTTGACACCGGGACATGATAAAGTACAGAAGGTTACTTTAATTCCCAGGGGACAGGCAAGGGGATTGACTTGGTTCATACCTGGTGATGATCCTACTTTAATTTCGAAGCAACAGATATTTGCTCGGCTTGTAGGAGCTCTTGGTGGGAGGGCTGCAGAACAAGTCATTTTTGGTGAGCCAGAAGTCACGACTGGTGCAGCAAGTGATCTGCAACAGGTCACCTCTATGGCAAAACAGGTAAGGCGTATCTTTATGCAAACTGTTGTATATTTTGAACTTACCTCAGCAAGGACACCTCCAATCCTTACATGTATTATTGTATTTTCGGACTTTTGACCCAGCAGAAGCTTCATCTAACTTATGCATATTGTTCTCATGTGCATGCAGATGGTTACTGTCTTTGGAATGTCAGAAATTGGACCATGGGCTTTGATGGATCAATCTCAACAGAGTGGAGATGTCATAATGCGAATGATGGCCAGGAATTCGATGTCTGAGAAGCTTGCTGAAGATATTGACAGAGCAGTGAAAGACTTATCAGATAAAGCATATGAGATAGCACTTACTCATATTCGTGAAAATCGTGCCGCCATGGATAAGATTGTTGAGGTACTTCTGGAGAAGGAAACCATGACTGGGGATGAGTTTAGAGCAATTCTGTCAGAGTTCACTGATCTGCCTTCGATAAACCGTGCTGCTTTGGCACCTGCAACACCTGTTCCTGTATAGAATTTTGTACCAATACTGCTTAAATAGATACTCAAACAGCTTTCATTTGAATGCTGCAATCATAAACAGATGAATAGCCCCTAACCCTTATATGAATGCAAAATTATAGCACCCAGCAATCTAACTGAATACACTGAAGGTATTTAAGAAGATGTTTTATCTATAACAAGGGTTAACCAACAGATCACAACATCCCATGCTCTTCTTATGGCAACTATAAGAGCAACTAATCAGTTTAGGAGAATTAAGAGCAAATTCCTAGACTAGACATCCTTTGTGCATAGTGCAAAGGGGGTAGGTTTAGGGCATTCCTCTCCTGACGATGCAAAAGCAGGAGCCTATGGCAGCTTAATTTTCTGTGATAGTTATACTAGTATGTATGCATCATTTTCGGATGAAATGGGTATTAATTATTTCCAACATGTTGCCCATTGTTTTGTGATTAGATGGCGTGGTCAAAAAGATAAATCTTTATTGGCATCAATGGAGGAGGTACCAATGGATATGAGATGATATTGGACTTGGAAGGCCTATAGATATATGAAGTACTAGCAAAGGGGTCGCCCTGACTTTTCTTTTAGACTCCTTGGCTCGGCCCCGGCCGGAGACTCCTCAGCTCGGCCCAGGCCTCCGGCCGGGGCCTCGCCTCGGTTCGGGCATATGCATACTATAATTTCTATGGAACACCTACATGTTAGGGCGGTTGATCTCTTCTATTTTGAACTGACTCCTCGGCTCGGCCTCGGCCGGAGCTCGGTTTGGACAAATGCATGCTCATCTATGAATATCTATAATTTTCATACGACACCTATATGTTAGGACATATTTATGTTACTCATCACCATTGTCAATTCATAGGGAGCTTACTCACACCTATATGCTTATCATACATATAATCTATACACCTATATGCTTATCATACCTATGACTTATACACCTATCATACCTATACACTTATACCTATTATACCTATACATCTATCATACCTATATCTATCCCATATGCACTTATCATACCTATACACCTATACTGATCATATATATACACCTATCATACCCATCATATCTATACACTTAGACCTATCATACCTACCATACCTATCATACCTATGGCTTATACACCTATCATACCTATACCTATACACCTATACACCTACCATACCTATACACCTATACACCTACCATACCTACCATACCTATACACCTATACCTATCATACTTATCATACCTATACCTATCATATGTATCATACCCATACCTATACACCTATCACACTTATACACCTCCACCTATCATACCTATACCTATCACCTACACACTTACCATACCTATACACCTACACCTATCATACCTATACTTATCACATACACACTTATCATATCTATCGCCTATTCCTATCATACCTATATCGATCACCTACACACTTTTCATATCTATACACCTATCATACCTAACCTATACCTATTACCTACACACTTATCATACCTATACACCAACACCTATCATATCTATACCTATCACCTACACACTTATCATACCTATCCCCTAGACCTATCACACTTATACCTATCAACTACACACTTATCATACCTATACACCTATATACCTATTATAGCTATACACCTATCATACCTATACACATATATACTTGTCATACCTATACACCTATCATACCTATCTATTTCTAGCATCTGGAACATTTTACATTATCTAGAAAAACTTTCTATTTTTAGACTGGGATGCTTACCCGTAAGCATCCAGAACATTCTAGAACCTTCTAAAACATCCTATTTTGGCTCTTTCTACAGTTTCAAAAAAACTTTCTCTTTTTAGATTGACATGCTTGCCCATGAACATCTAGAATATTCTAGAACCTTCCTGGACATTCTATTTTAGTTTTTGCAAAATTTCAAAAAACTTTCTATTTTTAGACTCATGTGCTTGTTAGCATTTAGAACACTGTAGAACATTCTATTTTTAGTCTTTGCAAATTTTGAAAAAATTATTTTTAGATTTGAGGTGCTTACCTATGAGCACCTAGATATTCTCGAACATTCTAGAGCCATCTAGACCTTTCTACAGTCTTTTATTTGATTAGGCCTTAGCTATATTTGAACCACTATTTTCTTAAGAAATCACTGTTTGGTTTAGTGGTTAGGATTGGGAGCTATGAGGCCATGGACCTAGGTTCGAATCCCTCTTAAAACTAAAAGATTTTCAAACAAAAAAATTTCAAACTAAGGAGTTTTCATCTCCCATCAAGATTGACGAGCGAGATCGCGTCATGTGGCGCCTTCTCGGTCGTCGATCGAGCGTGGAGTACTCACTCACTCACTCATGGACACTGTTTCTTTATGTTAGAGGACTTCATTGAAGTCGACCATGATTTTGTCCATCGCTATTAACAATGTCTATATGGAACTTAGATTGAATTTGAATAACATTTTATCATCTGTGGAGACTAGGAGGCATATGGAACCCAAACAAAGAAAGTAAAAAATAGAAGGCTATTACTACCCAAGATCTTCTAATGCTAGCTCCCATTGGGAGGGAAGATTTATTATTTCATTCACATGCAATGCGTTGTATGCCCTTGACACAAATTGTTTATTATCAAGAACAAGATATGAAGTAAGCGGAAAAGCCCTACTTATAGATAGGCAAAAGGCGATATATTGTCCAGTACCAATTCCCAAACTCGTTTGTCCCGGGCTCTTAAGTTGAACTCTCATTGAAATGAATCCTAAGAGCGTTGTACTCCACATGATACCAATCCCCAATGCACGAGATACTTGCTGCAATCCATCTGTTTTGAATTCTTTTATCCACTATCGAAAAAAGTGGCACATTACCTCTGTTAGTTTCCACCTACAATTTTATCCCCGAATAATCCTCAGGGCGGTTTTTTTTTTCACCCGGGCCGTTGCTTCTTGTTTCTCTTGGTATAGGTCCATAGGCCAATTGGCCTCTGTCGATGATAAAAATATTATTCTGTTCTATTCTATTCTTAATAGAGTGCGTGTAGCCTCCGATGAATGTAAAATCCTTGCTACCTACCCATCCATCCATTCATCCATGCATCGCCCAAAACATCAATGGGCTCAACGACTATATGTAGCCTTAAACTCTAGCACCCAGAAAAGTTTCTAAGTCGCATTAGTTCTAAACTAAGTTGTAATGGAACGTGGATGATGTTTCATTTCAAAAGAACGGCAGTAATGCTCCGCGGACTTGTCAAGCATAAACAGTTTTCCAAAGCACGCAAGGAAAGCTGGGCCCAAGGAGTTATCAACAACGAAAAATGTGGCCCTGGTAAGCTATAGAGTCATAATTGTTGATTATGATGATCTTTAGCATTATGGCTATCCCAGAGAAATCGGGAAATTTATATACTCGTTTATAGTATTTCTTATTTCGTTGGAGATAAATTCTCGCTTGGTTTTGCTTCTTTTACTCTCTCCTGTTCCTTGCTTTAGTTTTCATGGTAGTTTCTGATAAAAAGATGAACTTTTCTCAGATGAAGAGAGAGCAGAGATAGTTTTTCTGGGCACATCAGCTGCTCTTGCTACTGCAAGCAGAAATACATCATGCGTGGTTTTGAAGCTTGGTATCCTTATAACTCACATATATAGAGGACAGTTGCTTATAAGAGCTTCATTAATGCCTTCTTCTGTTTATCTTCCAGGACTTATGATAATGATGATGTGCAGGCAATGTGTTGAGCATGTTTGATTGTGGGGAGGGTGCATACCGCCAGCTTCAAAAAACATATCTTCGCGCATGTGGTGTTGAGAATATTTTTATCAGTCATATGCATGCAGATCATGTAATATCCAGAACCATGATTTCTGTTTGCAAGTAGAAAGTACCTGCAGAAATTCAAGGTTTATTATTGAAACAATGCCCTTAACCTTGCTCTTTTGTTATTTAATGACAGGTTAGCGGACTTCCAGGTCTGTTATATCTCATTTTTTGGGTGCTTGTACATATAATCCTTGCTTTGTACTATAGGGCTTAAGGCTAGTTGTCTATCATTTCTGAATCTTAGATCAGGAAAATAGTTCTTAGAAAAAACTTATTCGATCTCCTTGAGAAGGATATTTTGTTTTTCGAAAGAACATCTTTCAGACGTGCTAAGAGTTGACTGTATATTGTGAACAATAGGTTACTGTTCAAGAGGGTATTGTTCAAGTACTAAGCATCTTTCCCTTATCAATGTTTGTTTGAAATATTTTTTACAGGCTTCCTTTGTGCGTTAGGAGAACTTACAGTCTTTTCAAAGAAACCGGTAGAAATTTTTGGACCACAGGGACTGAGAGAGTGGATAAGATTAACTTTGAGAACGTGCTCTGGGAAAGTGGCATCTAAATATGTGGTTAATGAGCTTATTCTCAAGGAGGTAGTCTCATGAGAAGTTGCACTGATCTAACAAAAGTCATGGTTTTGATTATCTAAATTTTAATCTTGTGCTTATAGGAAAGGACTCTTACTAGGGCAGCTTCTCGTTCCTCAGCACAGTTTCTGCATGAAGACGAGTTGCCTGGAGAAGATATTGCCTGCTCTGGCAATGGAGTTTGGCACGTGTACGATTTTTGTTCCCACTATCTTCAGCTTTGGCATGAAATTGTGTTTGCCTTGTGCAATTTTTCTCGCTTGTTTTATTAAGGTAAATAAGAAGGTTTTGGCCCGCCTTTCATGACGAAACCAAGCTCTTTGAGTTTCACAAAGACGTGTTTTTGGTTTGAAGTCAGTTCAAAAGATCCATTTCTGCAGCAGTAACTGGAAAAAAAAAACCGCTCTCTGATTCTACACGAGGTTGAATTTGTAGAACTTCAAAACTATTTCTCTTCAGTTGTCACGCAAGGCACCTGCAAACTGTGTTTTACAAGGATATGTAAGCATTGTGTTGCAAATCAGATTTCTTGCAAGAGGTCTACAATTCTTATCAGCAACGATTTTTGCAGCAGCAAAAGTTTTGCTTCTAAATCCAGGATTGACCAGCTGGCTACCAAGACTTCTAGTGTGCAAGCCAAGTGTTCTACCACTAGGTTATTGATCCCCTTTTTGCCACTAGGTCCTTACGATCATGCTGTTGGCCATTTTACATATTCCAACACTGCCCTGGATGCATCCCCCAAGCCCTTATCATCCTCATTTATCCCAGTGCACATGTGCCCCCACTGGCATCATTGGCCTGCCACCTTGGCTAGAAGGCCATCAAACCCAGGAGCTCATGCTTGCAAACCAAGTACTGGGTGATGTAAGCCAATGTTGGCTCTGGATCCATGTTAGATGAAGAATGTAGCTGGTTGCATAAATAGCAAATGCAAAACACAAATTTTATATTCTAAGGAGGTCTTCCTTTATTGTTTCGATTCCAGATCTAGAGTAGCAGCCAAATGTCTACTTGCCAAACAATTTTTGTTGGAATTTGCAACTAAAAGGGAGCTAGGGTAGGCATGTGGTAATCCTTTGAGAAAGGCTAATGTTAATTTATGCACTCTGTAGTATTTAGTTTGATAAATGATATTACCTTCGTTCATTAAGTTAGCAAGCATTTTCAAATGTAATGAGGGACGTGTCACATTTGTATTTCTGGCATTAGTTTTTGCCGCATTTGGCTTATTTTTTGTTCTATAATAATTTAGGCTGGAGAATGATTGCTACTCAGTAACAGCTGGCCTTTTAAGGCATAACGTACCTTGTTGGGGTTATGTTTTTGAAGAGAGACCTCCAAAGGTCAGTATCAAGGATATTATGCTTTTGTAAAGATATGTGGTTGACGTTCTATATCATTTTCGAAAACGATAGTATGCTTTTGGATTTGTCTTCACATTTACATATATAATTCTTGGAGTTTAGCTGTTAGGCATAGTCTGTTAAAGCATGTATAGTTTGTGTAATAGGTTAACTTTGGATGCCACAATTGCGATGTGGTGCCATTTCACTGTAGCATCATACACCTTGATAAAATGAAACTTAACTTTTCCTCATACGCTGATGACGTTCTTGTTATTTGACTAGACATGAAAAGCAGATACAAGGGAGATGGAAACACAAAGGTCACCACACCTCAATGTAGAGAATTAAGTGATATATAACTGGTCATATTTCCGACAAGTGGTTTCTGAAATCCAGATGGAGGAACTGTATATCATGAAGTCAAATATGAGGCAGTAAAATGAGGGCTCAAAAACAGTATATGAGTAATTGCAGCGATATATATGGCATGCTTAAAGACATTGAGGGCCTTCAATGATAATTTTCACTTTGCTAAAGCATGAAGCAGAAAACTGGTTCCTTTCTCTCTAGGCAATGTTATCTAGATATTCAACTTCTTAAACAATGTGAATGTTTATTGAGACAATTAGTGCGTCTTCTCACTAGTTGGACGAAGCTGGTTAATTAAAGATATTGACCAGCACAGAAAATGCCTCATGCAATTTGGATACGGTTGAGAATTTCATCTTTACGAGTATATCTTGCACCATTTACTCACAAGTTCTCAAAAGAAGCATCTTTAAAGCAAACAGATGTCACAAGCCCAAAAGTCAAATTTAAACTCTAAGCATGCTACGTTTGCATGCATAATTTATTCATGTATATTTCTGAGTGATAGATTCAATTCATTAGTTCTAAAGTTCTCTGTTTAAGTATAGGGGCTGGGAGATCTGAGCTCAAATGGCATGCGAAGGCAGAGAAAATTTGGTATGTGTCTGTATTTTCTTTGTTTGAGACATCTAAAAGATTTGGATAAGAGGTATTTGATTTAGCTATGAGACTCAAGTATAGTAGCGTTCAGAGTTTCTTGAAAGGTGGTCACAATCAATAGCTTCCATCTTAGAATAAAATGAGTTTGCCCAAATGAGCTCAGAGTCACATCATCCTTACGTCACTAATCTCTGTTTACTCATGCCTGCCACTTGGTCGGCATGAGTTTCTTTTCTTTTTGCAAAGCCAAAGTTGCAAAAGAAAATCAATGTTCATTTAGCCTCTAGGCCACCAATTGCAAAGTGGTAACCTCTTCTCTTATTGGTCTAATGCAGTAATTTTAGGAGATACTGGGGATTCTCGGTCTTTACTTATTGCTGCAAAAAATGCCGATGTTCTTGTGCACGAAGCTACTACAATTGACAGTCGTGCACCCGAGTCCATGTACCAAAATCACTCAAGCCCAGGTGCATAACTTATCTTTCTGGTCTTGGATCTTCTATCATTTTAGTTATACTGCATGCATGAAGATGACTTTAATCAGGATATTCATTATCATAGGACATGGCAATGCAATTCATGGAGTGTCTCTGCCAGAAAACCGTTCTGAAGTAGCACTCATTTTTGTCCCCTTGTTTCTTGTTCTTTTCTGATATGGAAGTTACTTTTTGATCATTTTTATTTTCTATGCTTCCTTTGCCTTTTTATTCATGTGCACTTGAAGTAGCATACCGTGTTACAGCCAGTGTTGGCTAGAAAGAAGGTTATGAACATTTTCTGACTTAACATTTACTTGTTTTTTCCAAGAAAAGATATGGCTGTTAATTTTGCGAAGGCTATAAACGCTCGTTGTCTTGTCCTTACCCATTTTAGTGGATACTTGGTAAGAGATCCCCACATGTTATATTTCGAGTATTTATCCTACCCATACAATGAAGTTCCAAGCACCGTTTTCCTCATTCTTTATGCAGGACAATGAAATGCTAAAGACGGTTGTCAGTTCAGCAACAGCACAATTGAAAGATGGGCGTGTACTTCTGGCTAAAGATTTTCTGAGGCTAACAATTCTTTAAGGCACTCATACATTCTGGAAAAGTTTATCGCCACAAGACGATTTCTTCCTGTCGGTGACAGAGGTGAAATTAAGGGATTGACAATCAGATACAAATTCGTTGATCATGAACAGAACGGTGTGGCCTTACCGACAAAGGCGCCTGGCATGACCAAGATCAGGAAGGTATGTTTTTATGTGTTTACACGAGACAAGCATCCTGTGTCTCAACCGTAGATTAGCAGATGTCCAAAAAAGCATGGTACAATACATTTGTTGGAGAGAACTGAATCTGTGGATGAATTATGTTAATGTTGGATGTCAACATATAATTGTTGGAGGTCCCGAGGGGGTTTTCTGCCCGGGAGACGTCCAATTCCTATACCATAAATTATACTACTAGCAGGTTCCCATAGCCTTAAAAGCTACGAGATTCTCCATGAGTTGGCTTAGTACAATAATCTCAATCTAATAGGCATGAATCTGTTATTAGAGATGGGCAACATTGGAGGATCATGCACAAATAGAGGATGCATACCTTGTATACTGCCTTCAGAACAGAATAGGAGCTTGTGCCTTGCATCCTTGAGAGGATAGAAAAAAGTTCTTGAGAATGGTTGAAACTTTTTTTTTTTTTTTTTTTTTTTTTTTTTTT
>JAANSK020254175.1:0-12943 GCA_011763485.2 Isoetes engelmannii
TTGATCCCCCGGCTGAGGTACAAGTTGTTTCAGAGCTTTCAGGTGTTTTCGGGGTTGGCAGAAAGGAAGTTTGCCATTTGGCGTGACTTCCTGGGGATAGTAGATGATGATGGATGTTTTGTGCAGTTATAGTTGTGAGGATAATGGAGTGGTGGGGTATCGCGGCCTCTTCGGGGCAGCTCTTCTTGCTTCTCACTCACCTTGTACCATTCTTATTCTTTAAAATACATTGAGAAACGTTCTTCAAAAAAAATTAAAAAAAAATAATGCTTTTCTACGAAGCATGTTACAAAGTATTCAACTACAACTGCAAAAATCATTTGCTATATAAAGAAGTGTATCTTAAGAAATATAATAGTGGATGTAGAAAACAGAAATACTAAGTGAAATCAGTGAAATATGTTATACTCATGAAAATGAATGCTTTTCACTGGAAAGCATTTGACTACAATTTTAGACATCATCTTTTATAATAAAGAAATAGTGTCCGTGAGTATGTGAGTCTTCAACGCTCTATCAACGGTCGAGAATGTGCCACGTGGCACGATCTGGAGCGTCCATCTGATGGGGCTTATTATGAAGGGGTTAAACCCCTGTGAGAGCACATTACGGCATATAAACGGGCGAGCCCGGAGGGGCGACCCCATTTATCTGCCGTAATGTGCGAGCACAGGGGTTTGACCCCTTTAACCGGCAGGGCCCGAGCTGATTTTGTGGATTCAGAGGAGGGATGCTAAGTTAATCCATTCTTTGAGCCTGATTTCGGAGCTGATGCCTCACTGGAGCTGCTCTAGAAGGAGCGGAATGATCTATTTCCGGCAAGTGGTAAAGCAACACAAAGAACAGGGCAACCAAAGACTCTGCTATGGAAGATTTCCGGCTGCCTTGGGTAAGATTAATGGCCAGACTCTGCTATGGAAGCATCTCCGACTGCCTTGGGTAAGATTAATCGCCAGATTTGAAGCTCCAAAGAATAGTTAGCTAGATTGAAACGTTGGACTAAAACCCCTTCTTCCTTTGTATCATGGCTATGGCGGGCTGTTCTGCGCATCGAGGCCTTCGTGCAATCAGAAAAACTTGAAAAGCATGATAGATGGCCTGTTTATCGTGATAACCGATCCCTTAGCCAGTTTATCTTGATAACCAGTCCATTCCTGTAAGTTACGGTTAATAATCTGTCTAAAATCAACGGTGAGGATCAAAATCGGCGAGGAACTGCCGGTTAAGGTGGGCGTAAAAGGGCAGAGTGATGCAAAATAAAATTGTTTTTAATGGGCAGTCGAAGAATCGAATACACATATGCTATTCACAACACTGTACACCATACCATGGCAAACTCACCCTCACCCTCAACCTTTACTTCCTCCCTACCCTCTTACTTCGTAGCCTGATGCAGGATCTGGCGTAGGCTGGAGGACTAGATCTAACCTTTGTATCTTGCCCCAGCTTTCAGATTTTGCATCCTCGACGGAATTATTTCTTGGGATCGAAGCAGGAACCAGTTCATCCGTTCACCTCACTCTTGTCGTCATTTGGTTAAAAAAAGTCACATGCTTCATCTTGGAATTCAAAGAATCAAGCCCCTTGTTTGGATTTAGCTATCCATTCTGGTAAGCAGGGGACGCAGATCTTGCCATTTTGTAAACATGGCCGTCGTAACAAAAAATGCGAATGCAACCGCGGGCTTACCTTACCCAGATCGATTTCATGCTGCCGCTGCTTATGTGGGAGTTGGTATACCTGATCGATCAGCAGCGGCTTCCAAGCTGTCTGATGAAACTAATCTTCTTCTCTACGCTCTATTTCAGCAGGTACGTTCATCATAGTTTCTTAGCAGAGGCAATTTCTTAGTTGGATCTAGGTAGGATTTGGGACTAGCAATTTGATCCTTCAATTTGATCTACTGGGAACTGTTGTTGCCAACATTTAGTTCTGGGGGTATATAGATCACATGGTTAAACTCAAAGATCCACAGCCTGCAGAGCTCATATGTTCATGTACAAAATGCAGGCATCAATAGGGCCTTGCAATACTCCCAAGCCATGGAGTTGGAGCGCTTTGGAGCAGGCAAAATGGGCCAGGTCAGTACTTCTTAATGTATATATCCATCATGGGGATGGACAAGCATTCTTATGTTCATCTTTCTTAATTGGTGGGAAAGCTAAATTATAATTTTCTAGTTGGAATGAACTTGGCAACATGTCTTCGACTGAGGCGATGAGACTCTTTGTGCGAACCCTCGAGGTAACTAGAATCTCTTGCTTTATTCATAATTTCATTCTCAATACTTTTAAGTACATTACAATCTACATTGGACAGGAAGAAGACTCTGATTGGTACATGAAACAAACTGGAGGGTCATCCAATAAACTGGTAAATATATGCTGCTTATATCAGATTTACCCTTTCGTTTGAATTTTTGAATCAATGTAGGCCACTTCCAACTGGTGTATCTTCTTTCCAAAAATACGCATATATTTACATTATGGTGCTACTCTGATAAAAATTGCAGGTTGAGGAGAATCCAATGGTACATGAGAATGGCATTTCCATGGAACCGGAAACACCACCTCCATTATCTAGTAATGGTGGCATAGAAGTTGAAGAGATTCTGGTCAAGGTTGAAGAAGGGAACATAGTCTGCAATGCTCTTGAGGTTGTACCAGTTCGTAATGAATGGGTATCACCAGTAGTTTCTGGTCGACGGCCATCAGCTCGTTATCAGGTCAGGCTTTGCTAAAGACCTTTCCATGTTGTCAAATTACCAGTCTCGTTTACAGCCATATGTTTTTCTGATTTAATTTGTTAGGCAAGAAATGCTACATAAAGATATTACTAATAATGCATCATATGTGCTAGATCTTCTTTTCTATCCACGAAATTAAAAGCATCTTCTTATTTGATCCTGCGGTTGTCTAAAACAGGCTGATTTTTCTTGATAATGGGTTTTTTACAGCATGCAGCTGCAGTTGTCCAAGACAAGATGTTTGTTGTGGGTGGGAACCATAACGGCAGATACCTGAATGATGTTCAGGTGCCAATTTTTATAGAATTTTATATTGTGTTTCTAGAGGAATATGAAACTGTTTATGAAATCAACGTCATTTTGTAGGTCCTTGATCTGAGGACCCTTACATGGTCCAAGGTTGAGCAAAAGATGCAAACGTCATCACCACAAACACATGCACCATCCAACCAAGTTTTGTCCCCATGTGCTGGTCATAGTCTGGTATGCCTCAGAAGTGATCTTTGCCATGCGCATTCTCTAATTGGAACATGTTTATTATGCATGACATAAGATCCGATGGGGAAGAATGCTTCTAGCTGTTGCGGGACATTCAAAAAATAAGTCTGAAACAGTTACAGGTTCAAAGCTCAACAGTGAATGCTTGATATGTATTATTGTTTGTTATAAGCTTATCCATTGATTTTGCACTGCGTACTTTTTCAGTTCATGCCTTTGACACCGAAACGTTTACTTGGTCCCTCTTACCGGCATATGGGCAGGCACCGGTAATTGTCTGATATATTTTGGAGGCTTTCTTTTCATGGAGTAAATATGATAACATTGTTGGTGGACATGGGTAAATGTATGAACTCGTCTCATTAGGTTGCACGGGGAGGGCAAAGTGTTTCTCTGGTGGGGTCAAACTTGGTTATGTTTGGCGGGGAGGATTCAAAACGTCGTCTTCTAAATGACTTGAACATCTTTGACTTGGAAACAATGACATGGGATGCTGTAGATGCGATGTAAGCATTGGAAAGTAAAACATCAAGTTGTAAGTGCAGGTGTACTAAGTAACACATCTGTCATCATTGCAGAGGCGCACCACCTTCACCTCGTTCTGACCATGCTGCGGCTGTTTATAATGGTCGCTATCTCTGTGTGTTTGGTGGCGGCTCACATTCAAGCTGCTTCAATGATCTTCATATTCTTGATATGAATTCTGTAAGCTAAGTGATTTTGTACAAGTAGATGCTGGAAGCAGTTTTATATAAGAGTGTTAAAGCCCTAGGAGATCTTTGTTTGACCGTATTGTGTTGTTTCAAGAGGAAGGAAAGCGTATTGTTTCCTGCCTGCCAAAGTCTACTATTGTGTCTGGCTGCTTCCAAAAGTCATTACCAAACAGATTATCACTGATCTATTGCTGTAGATGGAGTGGTCACAGCCAGAATCAAGTGGGGTTTCACCTAGTCCCCGTGCAGGGTTGGCAAGTGTCGCAGTTGATGACAAGTGGTACCTTGTTGGGGGTGGTGATAATAAAGCTGGTAATATTTTATGCTCTCAACATTAGTGAGTTCACGTCATACCTCCACTGGCCTGGTCATGTTCTGTTATTCTAAGAAGCATTCTATCCTTGATTTTTTGCAGGAATATCAGAGACCATGGTCTTGAATATGTCTACATTGGAGTGGTCAGTTTTAACCACTGTTCCAGCAAGGACCTACATTGCTTGTGAGGTAAATATGATACTTAAAGTTGAACAATGAATACCATGCAATTTTTCCATTCAATTTGGCAGTTTACTTAACAGGGGGCAAGTGTTGTGTCCGCACCAATTAATGGTGAAGAGACCCTCATATCTTTTGGTGGTTATAATGGTCGATACAGCAATGAGGTGATTTCATTGACCATTTTCAATAGCTTGCAAATTAAATTATAAAACCCTAACTCTTCTTGACCTGATTTTATAGGTTCATACTCTTAAAACTGGAATAAAAGAAAAGAAAAAGTTGAAATTACATCAACCTAATGATACGATGATGACATCTACGTCTATACCAGATTCTAGCAGTTACCAGCTGACATCATCCAGAGCTGTAGATAATCCACTTCCTGATACTCAATCAGCCGCAGATCGGAGCAGAATATTAGACAAAAATATTGATAATTCAAATGCGGATGGAGCGAATAAGACTGTTAGTTCTTTGAAAACCCATATTCATTTGTTTGGAAAAATTGCTTAATTCTCATATGCCTGCAAACCTCAGGCAATTAAGTACCCTGCCACAGAAGAAAAACTTGCAGCAATTTTGGAAACAAACAAAGGTCTCAAAGAAGCCCTTGGAGTCGCTGAAGGGGAAGCTGTGAAACTTAAACAGGAACTTTCTGTTGCATTGTCTACATCAGCAGATCTGGCAGAGGTAATTGTTGTTAGATTCTTGAAAGTATAGTGAATTATGTTGCATGTATTGTTAAATAGCAATTTGTGGTTCATATTTAGGAATTACAGTCTGTGCGTGGCCAGCTTGTTGCAGAGCAATCAAGGTGTTTCAGACTAGAGGTGAAATATCTGCTCTTTCCATTGTCTATAGTATTCAGAATATTCTCAGTTGTTGGATCTACAGGTTGATGTGGCAGAGTTGAGACAGAAGCTGCAGTCTATGGAAGCACTGCAAAAGGAGTTGGACTTGCTTCGTCGTCAGAAAGCTGCATCTGAAGCAGCTGCTGAAGTTGCGTCACAGAAGCAAAACAAAGGTGTTTGGGGATGGTTGACAGGAAACCCAGGTGATATGAAACCATCTGAAGATTGATCTATGTCTGCAATCTGCTAACTGCTATGCTTGAGAAAATTTTGACTCGTCTCAACCACTGGGATGAAACCAGTGAAGTTTTTTCGGAATGTTTCGAGGCGTTAGGGTAAGTTGTACATAATTCTTAACCTCGTGTTTTTCCATGAGGGATTGTTAGTAACAAGTGACAAAGGACCGAACCACAGAGCTGGGCACTAAGCATGCAGTGGGGTGAAAACCCTTTATATCTACAGATTACTGGGAGAATAAATGTTTTTCTTTCCTTGGTATTCGCTATTGACTAATCTGTATCAGATGTGAAATTCTGCAATCAAGAGAAACAGAAAATAAAAACTAGTTTTTTCATGCCATAAAGTAAGCAAGGACAAATCCCCCCTTACCTCCGGGAAAAGAAAGAAAGAAGAAAACAAGATAAATATAAGTAAAATCATTTTCATTTTCAATTTTCGTATCAATTTACTTCCCATATTTTTTGAACATTTGAATTTCAGATTGATCTTAGCCATCAAAATAAAAATCCAGGGATGTTAGGCATTGGAGACAACAATCAATACTCCTTATCAAAATACTTGGCTATAAGGTCGCCAAGGTTTTGGCAATGGAGTAGAAAATAGGATGTTTTCAGTGGTTCTAATTTTGAACTTCTGCTCGTGCCATGGCCTTAATAGATGGTGTTGCTGCACCCCATTTTCTTTTGATGAAGCCGACTTCCGTTATATTTAGTGCACACCATGTCTATCAAGTTCAAAGTTAGAGTTAGGCCATGCACCCCATTTTCTATTGATGAAGCCGACTTCCGTTATATTTAGTGCACACCATGTCTATCAAGTTCAAAGTTAGAGTTAGGCCATGCGCACAATCAGGCTACTAAAAAACCCCGTTTTAATTGATAAGCGATGGTAGTATTTATTTAACAATAATAATTATTGTTCTAATATTGCATTATATGGGTCATTAGGGAGTATTGAATCCCGCCGTATTATTGTTGTGAACACCGTCGATTTGTATGTATATTTAAGCCATTAGCACGATCTGCAATAGCCCTTTTTGGATAACAATATACTTTACTAGCAAAGGAGAGTGTGCAATCTACATTTTCAAGATCTAGATCTGCTGGACATCTCCTTTATATGCACATCTAGTTAAGAGCTATATCAACAAGTCAAAATAATATTAATAAAAAAACAATATTGCACAGGGGGTTGCCCTCTTAGAATTTTGACAATGCATCTAAAAGAAAATGACAGCCTTCATATATTTCAATGGAGCCGCATTAGGTTTGGCCGGAACCATATATGTAAACATGCAAGCCACAAGCCATTTTTGTAGCAGTCAATGGACGCTGAGCGAAATAATTTTTTGAAAAACTTATAGAACTTGACCAATGACTATGGAATTGCTTCCTAACAAGCTTACCCTTATACAACTTTAAGTCAAAGAAGTTCATTCCCCGCATCTTTCCATCAATATATCCAGGTATCGAGGAGACTTCTGCTATAGAGAAGGAAATGGGGAATCTTCTTTGTTGGAGGGTTTCTTTTTACTATATGGTACTAGTTTTAGAATGCTCAATGCCAAGAAATCATTCTATACTAACTTGGAAAATGCTTTATGATAGGCTCTTTAGACAAGTCATAGTTCTTTCAGAACAAGCAGATCCTCTGGAGCAAGTGGCCAAACTTATAGGTATGTATTTCGTATTTAATTTCTAACCAACTAGCATTAGAAAGTAAGTGATAGATAGAGCAACTTAGGTGACATCGTACACCTTCTGTCATGTTATTCTTTATGATTTTGTTGTAGAGTTGGATAGGTCTTAAGCGTACCGGATGGACTCTAGAGAGTAAAGTATAAGTATAAAAAGAAACAGTAGGCAAGCATAGATGTTCTTATTTTGTCTCGCATCAGTTCTTAGAGGAAATGAATAGTCTATAACATGCATATCACGTTAAGAACAATTAGTTCTCTACACATTTCAGATTTCTTTTTTATCTTCATATGTACAGACTACTAGAAGTTTGAACTCAATGTGCCTGATGTTTTAATTTTACAAATACGGATCACTACATATCCATATCACCTTATTTGCTTTCCTGTTATCTGCAGATTGAAGCATCTTAGAAAATTGTAAATTACAATTATTCTGACAAAGAGTGGTATATGTAAACTGGGATCAAAAGTACAGTTCAGAATGCTTTGTCAAAATTACTAGAAGAGTTCAAAACTACATACATAAGGAACATGGGGGAGGAACGGTTTGCGTTCATATATCTGATATAATTTTTATTCCACAACATTGAATTAGAGACTTTCTTGAGTTGGCATCGATTGCTTTCAAGGCTTAGGTTAGGCACGAACTTGCAATACCACTGGTTTTTTTTGGCTATGGGTAGTGTTGAAGAATTTGACAAAAAAGCATTATCTATAGCACTTTACATAGAAGATGCTTTAAGAATGGACACCTCTACTCTTTATTCACCTGATTGACATATAGTGCACCATTGGAAAGCAAAGACTAAGGCTGAGTTCTTTCATATTATCAAGTCTATAGCCATGGGGGACCCTCTCCGTTGACAGTTTTGTAGTATTGACCTTGTGGTTTCTGCAATGGGGTGAAATTCAACAAATTTTTCATGGGCAACAATGCCCGTATTTGAATATCTAGCACTATAACAGGAGGTTACTTTTAGATTTTTATACGTTTTTTCACATAGTTTTTCTATGATTTTGTTGTTGTATTCGTTGAGGTGTATTAAATAGTATTTCTAGAGTGCATCTTTTATGGGCTGTTGATTTTCGTTAGCTAAAACAATCCGAAGGTTGTTGTCTTTCTCTGCATATGTTTGTACATGAACATTGTGTATGCATGTGCATGTGCACGCGTGTCCATGCATGTGCATGTGCATGCGTGTTCATGCATGTGCATGTGCATGTTCATATGCATGTGTGTTCATGCATGTGCATGCGCGTTCATGCATGTGCATGTACATGTGCATGTGCAGATGAGGCATAGAAGGGCAGAATTGAGAATTGCAGAATTGAGAATATACACACATCTACTTCCAGGGAGCCAATTTTGCTATGTTGAAGAACTTCATAGAAAGTATTTCTTGCTTGGTTGCAGCTTGAGCATTCCATCTAGTCTTTGCAATGGAGTTTATACTTTCCTCAAAATCTGTTTACCTCTACATCATCCAATTCAGCTAGCTATCATCATAGCCCAATACATGTTTATAGATGTAGATACAAGTACTGTTGCTATTGAACCAATGGCCTCTTTTGAGCATTTCCATAATTGTGTTCCAAGGATATTTTGTTCAAGGATATGATGGATTCAAATCCAATCCCATAATAGATTGTGTATTCAATATTGTTAATCACATGGTGGCATTCTCTTGATTTTGATACTTAAAAAAACCTATGTTTTGCTTGACTTTTCACAATCTCTTCTCATGGCTTTTAAGCTTCGTGTTTTCTTTGTGTGGCTCCGAAGGGGATCAATTTTTTTTTTTTGTATATAACACAAACCATTACATCCAACAATTCTAAATTAAATTCCCCCTAAAACCCCTTTTGGTTTGGGTACATCTTCACACAGAGGGTGACGCAGGGTAGCGTGAGCCCCTTTTATACCCCCTAAAACAGTGTAACACATGTATGAAATCAACACCATTGAGTACAATACATCAAATCTTATAGTATTTCGCAATTCTTGTTATACAGTATAAAAAATTTGTACGAGCATACCCCACAAACGAGGATTGCTATCTACGGTCCAAATCAAGGCATAAGTCGTGAATATGCCTATCCAACAGCTCTCGTTGCTTGAAGTCACCCCCCCGTGTGAATATGCACTCGTGTGAATAGAGAACTCCGTAATTGGAGAACTAGAGCATATAACATGGGTTAATGTTGGCAGATTCCAAGGGAAAGACAGAAGAGTGCAAGACAAGATGCTTGTCTACTCTTGTACATTTTGCTTATAGAAAATGCTCATTATTATTTTTTATCTGTGAGAAGTTCAGATGGTTGGTTTACTATCTTATGCCAAGTATGCATGCACAAGCATGTTTGGCCTTTTAGTAAGGAGTAAGGTGACAACAATAGTAGTTACAAATTTCAAGTATCAGATTTCAAAAACTTCCATGGTACATCAAAATCTCACATTTGTGCTATGTGTCAATTGTGCAACCTGAATTTTCTTCATTTCTTCATGCCAGGATTTCTAGTAAATCAAACAAGCCCTTTGGTTGGAGTAGTACATTTATCAAAGATCTGTTGCTCTTGTTTGAAATTATTCACATACAAATGCAACTAAAGCAACTATACAATAGTCGCCTATCTATAATAGATAATAAAAGGCCTCTCAAGAGCTCATGGGTTATGGATAACAATTGTGCGTGGAGTCCATGCACACAATGATGGTGTTTGCATTGGTAATTTCATCACATATGTAATTTCATCTCAAGGACTTACAAGACAACACTTCATAAGATTTCAAAAAATATTTGCCCCTAGGGTCCCCGAGTAATTTGGTCACAGGTTCATTATTGTGATTGCCAAACACAAACTCTTCATAAAACTTTAATGCTAACAAGAAGGATCTGATATGGATATACAACATGTAAATATAAATCAAATATGAATATGTGTTAGGATGGTCTAGTGATCTAAAGCGCTAGACTTAAGATCTCGTTCTCTTACGAAGGCGTGGTTCATGTCCTACTTCTAATACGAGACACAAAATCTCAATAGTTTCAGTTACAAGTTCTTTTGTCTATTGGGTACTTAATAAAATTTCCTTTCCCATTGAAACCATTATGCAAAGATGTCAGATTGCTCAATTTTGCCTATTTTGCTAATATTTAATTCTCGTTTGTTTTAACTGTTGTGCAAAGTATCTATAGACCAACTGAATTCGTGCTCAGTATTGGAACTAGAATTGGCATGAAACTACAAGTGATTCCTTTCCCATCAATAAACTACAAGTGATTCCTTGGTTTCTATTGGCGTGAACTTTAAATTCGTGTTTGGTTCGTTGTCTTTGTTAATCGCTAAATTTTAGCTTTATGCCTCTTGAATAAGTTGTATTTAATAGCAAGGAATTTAGACTGCTGATGTTTGTTTGCTTTTGTGTGTTGGTGTGTTTTGTTGTGTCTCTCTGTTAATCACTAATATCTCACTCAATATGTACATATAGGGTATCTGAATATGAACTGAATTCGTGCCCACATTTGAATCAGAATTTCTTAAAACTATAATTTATATGTTTTTTTCCCGTTGGAAATTCCTATGAGCTAAATACCCACATCATAAAATTTGCAAAGTCTATGGATATATGGGTCACTACAAAATTCACATGAATCAAGCAATGTCAAATCCTAACGTTTGCTTGAACATGCATGATGTTGATAAAATCTTCTGCTTCATCTACGCGTCCTGCCCTTCCAAGAAGGTCAATGATGCAGTCATAGCGCTCTGTTGCTGGTGTAGTATCATAACTCGTCATCAGGCAAACTAGACAGTAACGATCTTTATCCACAAAACCACCATAGATCACAATAGATATTACACTAGTAAATGTGACTGCATATGGCCTAAAGTTTTCTAACTACATTTGGTAAAAGCGCTTTAGTTCTTTTACAAAACCATTATAGGAATATGCTACAAGCATGGTGTTCCATGATACCAAATCATGAAGGTGCATCCTATTAAAGATTGCATATGCATCAGATATATTTCCACACTTGCAATACATATATCAAATCATTTCCTATATTAGTATTTGATTGCAATTCAATACCAACAGAACTAGCATGAACCATCTTGCTCTTGCCAAGACAGCCAAACTGAAGCATGCATGGATGTTGCTAATGAGCATAACATTGTGGGGGCTTAACCCATATTTCTGCATTTGATGTAACACTTTGAGTGCTTCCATACCTTTTCCACAATGAACATATGAAAAAGTCATAGCCTCAGCATTATTTAACACTAGAGTTGTCCCTTGATGGATCATAAATGGTTCATTTGTATGGTTCACCTTAAAATTCATATAAAATCAATGGCATAAAATTCAGCTCAACCCTTTCTACATGTTAATATATGGCAATCACGTTACATGAAAAATGGTCAAAAATGCATATACCTTCAAAATTGAAAGCTACGCTTAGGTGAACCAAGGGGGGTAAGGTCTACTTTGCTTCATGTTTATATAATATAAAACTGTCTCAATATAAAGTTTGTTTTTATTTTTTCTAGTATAACGACATTTTTCTATACGAGATAAGGATGAATACACTAAAAACCTTGTTCCAATCTGAAGTCTAGGAATGAAGATATAGCCATTCAAACATGACAGGGTCAAAACTGTTTTCTGCCTTCTGTGGATTAATAATGTTTCCCAGAATGCTGATCCAATTGCAATTCTATAAGTTTTGCATGTAGATGATTTTTTACTTCAAATTCGGTATATAAGTAGTTAATTAAGTGCCTTATGCATAAAAAATATTTGTTGGCCTATAATTTGAAGTTCCAGCTTTGGCGTATAGTCGCAATTTCAAGTGATTGTTAATTGATGTCTATCTTGTTAAATTTGAAGGAAATTTATCAAAATAGTACACCCTTTAAAAAATCATATATGAATGCTTGTATGGACATGAGACCAATGCAAAAACAAGTAAAGAAAAAGAGCAAAATGCGTGATCATGATAAATCAAGAAATGTTTTTGTACTTAAAACCATTACTGATCCATAGGTTCATTTTAAATCGATAACTTCCTTATCTTAACCAGATTCAAGTTGAATTTTAGTACATTAGCAGATTATGAGTTACTCTCTCAATAAAAAATAATTCTTGCTAGATTTTGGCTGAAAGTTTTAGTATTGGATCCAAGTTATGTCAAATGTTTTCCCATGTTTTATTTCTAGATTTTGCCTTGAGGATGAACTTGAAAAACTATATTTCAAAACTTCCCAAAGTTATAAACTAAACCAAGGAAAAATATGAAAAAGCTATGGTTAGAGAAGATAAAGATAGACTGCTATGCTGATGTCAATTACTGGTCCATAAGACCTTTCATTTAAAAGTCAAGAATGTCATCATCTTAATCAACTATTTAGAAAATAGTTTACATAATACAACTTTCTATATGATAAGATTAGTTGCTTAGGTGGGATTGCCTATCTAATAGTTGATGTATATGGCCGTCTACTTACACCTTTCAAAAGTTATGCCATAGAAGATAAGAAGTCATCGTATCATTGTAGTGGGAAAATGGATAGAGTCATTGCAATGAATATCTTGCAAAATAACAGGGGATTACTTTTTAATTTTTGTACGCTTTTTCACATGGTTTTTCTATGATTTCGTTGATGTATTCATGCAGGTGTACTAAATAGTATTTCT
>JAANSK020254186.1:0-12943 GCA_011763485.2 Isoetes engelmannii
AATAGATCCGTCGGCCTTGGCGAGCCGAACGGATTCAAATCCTTTTTGGCTCGCAAGGATTTGCTACAGTAAAAATTCTAAGTTTAAATAATCAACCTTCTGTAAACTTAGGTTGATACGTGTCACCTAGTAATTGATCACATGACTCACCAACGAGTTCAAAGGTCTATAAAATATTAGACCATGGAAACCTTCAGTATAACTTGATCCAGCTGCATGACCTCTGTGTATTTTCTTAAACATGTGATCTCTGAATGCCTTTCAAGTTTAACTGAGATAATGAACTTAGCATGATTATTCACAACAATTCTAACTATCTTTTGCTGATCTGTTACAAGACGAAAAGCATCAAGTTTTGGATGTACAAATAGTATGTTGGCATAATTAATAAGTTCTATGTCTATCTTTGACAGCGACTAAGAATATCAGAGCGACTTGCACTCCTATAAATATCTTTGTAAATTTTCCCACTGTATCGTAGTAACTTTTAATGCTGTAAATCTGCTATGATCACTACTGATATCAGCAAAAAAATCTTGTACTGTAAATATACCGACTCTAATAGATTATCATGGTATTTTCTCTTTTTGATTAGGCTCATTATACTTTGATTACGCTATCTAATATATTATCATGGTATTTTCTCTTTTGATTAGGCTCACTATACTTTGATTACGCTACCAGTATTATCTCAATCGTGATTTTCAATGTATATTTAAAATCCCATCAACTGAAAAATGGTAATTAAGATGTTCACTTAGTTACAACTAAGAGCATTCTCCCTATATTTTAAGCTTCTTATGTTAAGGATAAATTATTAGTCATTCAATAAATGTTTTTTGTTTTGATATAAATGATAATCGTTACAGGTTCTCTAAACCATTTTCTTGTGCTTAAGAATTAATTCACGAGTATTAGAACTTCTCCAACAGTAGCAAGAGGAGCCTAGTTAAGAGATTCTTTGGTTATTGGTCAGCAAAGAGCAGATGACATATCCTATGTACAACCAGTTGTTGCAATTGAAATCATTGCTCGAAATGCAACTTGGCTTCTCAAATATTGTGGGGCAGGCCATAGCAAATAAGATGTGCAATTGGGCTCAGATTCTATTGTCCTGACAGTGTTCGTAAGTGGATGAACAGGAGAGTCTCAACACAACAAAAAACTCTGATTTTTGCATTCCATTACTAGCACCAAATTTCTCATGTGGCATTCTCTATTCCATTTTCTTGTGCTTAACAATTATTTCACCAGTATTAGAACTTCTCCAACAACAGCAAGAGGAGCATAGTTAAGAGATTATTTGGCCACTGGGTATGCCACTGGTAAGCAAAGAGCAAGTGACATATCCTATGTACAACCAGTTGTTGCAATTGAGATCGCTGCTTGAAATGCAATCTTGCTTCCCAAACATGGCGTTGTAGACAGTAGCAAATAAGCCTAGATTCCATTGTCCTGGCAGTTCATAGGTGGATGAACAGGAGAGCCTCACCACAACAAAAGACTCTGATTTTTGCATTCCATCACTGGCACCAAATTTTTGATGTGGCATTCTCTTTCTATCAACGATTTCAATATTCCCGGGCCAAGATCCCCTGGGAGTTTATGGCGACACGTGTTACTTTAGAAAACTGGAGGAACAACATGGAATCACAAAAGAATCTTATGTTTAACTGAGGTTTGCTGCAAAGACCTGTAGATCATATGGGTTATGTATTTTAGAAAACATTTCAATTGGAAATAGATCACTTGAGTCTGACAACTTAAGTATCTGACCAATGCCCCTTGCTCCTTTGTCAGTAATTCCAACGACCTTTCAAATAGCCAATAGTTTGTTGAAATGGAAGATTATGGTTGCTTTCCTCTGTCTCTAGCTCAATAGATGTCAGGACCTATGTAGAGATAGTCGTTGATGCAAGGCTGCTTAGCACAATCAACATTTCTGGACGTGTTATACTTCAATACAAGTTTACATACTTGAAAAAGTGTGGTGCATGCAAGGTTCCTCTTTCTCAGTTGTATCTACATTAATAGCTTCTTCACCAAACCACACAGCGCGCAGGCTTGAAAGCGAAAATTTAAAGCAGATATTGTAGGAGGTGCCATTTTTAAACCTTTGTTTGTAATTCTGATTCTAGGATTTATAATGAAGAGCCATCAGGATCCATTTGCAAAGGAGAATATGTTTGAATTACTTCCAGGTTTTCCTAGTAGTTTCACATAGAGTCTATCAGGAATTTAGATCAGACATTTACATTATTAGAAGCATCTTGTTGATATGCATCTACTGGCAGAGGCACATGGAATATTCATGAGCTGTAATCGCATGGGCTTCTATCATTGCTGGATAATCACAGTAATGTGAGAGTACTCTTCCTCTTAAGTATTTTAAAAGCATGCAGTAAGAACGCATAAAACCAATAGGAGCCATCTTTCTGAACATTACAAAAACATGTTGCATGATTCGACACTTAGAGCAAGGCAGGTTGCAATGGTTGCAGAGTGGCATGGGCCCTTTTTGAAAATGTTGCATATGCTATGCAAGGCTTCCAAGACATGCAATGCAATAATGTCAAGCTAGCTTTTACCACCGCATTTCGTCATTTTGGCTTAGAAACTGAAACCTTTCAGTATCTCAAAACTATTAGAAGCTATTAAATCATAATACATGACATGCATCAAACTACTTCGTTAATGTTCTCGACATTTTCAGATTATCTTAGGGAGGCAGAAGACTAGCTTCAAGATGCCATGCAACCCCAAGTTTGTCAATTGTAGACTCTCACCATTTACCAATCAAATGCAATGGTAACTGTATATGCCCAGATTGCCATAGTTGTTTTGGCTTTGGCTGTGTGTAGTGCTTTGAAGGTATGCAATATTATGCCATTGCATCAAATACGGTGACATTCAGTGCAGTTCTTAATGCATGCAGTCATGTCCAATTAGTGGAGGAAGGTTATCACCATTTGATGAATATGGATCATTGATTTGGTGTAGAATCAAATTTAATTCATCACAACAACATAATTGAGCTCACTTGCAAGTAGCTTGCAAGCCAATATCTCTTGTTTGGTAGCATGATTTGCTGCTTGTAGAGTACATAATGATGTAAGGCTAGGAAACATATGTCTTTATGCAGTAGTTCATAATGTCATTGCCAACTGTTGAGGTATGGAGGACACCCAATATTAAGCAAGAGAGAATAGTTGGAAATATGTTCAATTAGATACCATACCTAAGATAAGATTCAATCGTTGCCAGAAAAGACCAACTGGCAAACGCATTGGGACTCTTTGTTATTTCAAATATCCTTGCTAGAATGTGCCAACAAATATTGTCTTCTTATGAAGAGATCAAGTCGTGCAGGATAAGTGGCCATTTAGAGCAGAAAATGTCCCATCCTTAGAAATGTGGTATTATGTGCTATCTATGTGAGATTATACAATATATCTGGTTCCAGACGTACAACTTTCCATCACATACTTATATGCCCTGATATCAAAATGACATTGGAGTGGTCGAACTAGTTGCATTTGGCCTGCTCAGGTCTATAGCCATTAAAGAACTCAAATTTCATCTTCTATTAAGGATATTCCAGAAACAGCTTATTAGGATAATTGTAAGCGAACATCAAGAGATTAAGATTTGTGTAGTTATGACATTACCTGCAATGAAGTAGTATCCTCCATACTGTTACTGCTCTGGGTCACACGGTATATAGGCATGCGAAGATTTATACCAATGCTATAAACATTTAAGCCAGGCTTGTGAATTGAAATTTGTACTACAATACACACAATTTTCTGCCTTGTGTAAATTTCTATTTGAATCTACTCTAGCTGGTCATATAAGTTCCACAAATATACCTAGCTGAGAAAATATCTTGTTTGTAAAAGCTAACGGATTTCAGAGTGCTGCAATGGAAACTCCGAAATGCCCAGCTGAGAAAATATCTTGTTTGTAAAAGCTAACGGGTTACAGAGTGTTGTAATTGAAACCCCGGAATGCTTGGCGAACCTGAAAACAGAATCAAATCCACTTTGCAGAAGGCAGACAGAAAAAAATGATACGTGTCATTTCTTAAGGCAGGAATAAGTTCGGAATATGCCGAAAGCATCTTGCCTATAAGAATTATATAGTTTAGATAATAGAATTTTTTCCAAAATATTCTCCCATCCACCGGGCTTGCACTTAGGGCATCAGGTAGAGGTCGCATCCTAACCATCAACTGACCACCCCAAATGCATCTAAACCGTCAACACACGATACACCTCCCACCCAAGGATTTCCCTTCAAGGCAACCAACCTTCAACCTTGGAGATACCAATAATACTAGTATTCATGGTAGCTTTGCGATGGCTATGGAGGAAAATGGTGTGTTGGACGATGTTCACCAGTCGGTGATGCGTCCTTCTGTAACCCCGCACAGCGACACCACCACTGTGCTTGGCTATGATTTCAATTATGGTGTTAATTATGAGCGTCTTATCAAGGCGATGGCCTCCACTGGATTTCAAGCTGCCCATCTCGGTCAAGCTATTGATACTGTCAATGCAATGGTATGTTGACATATTCTATATTGTTGAAAATGCATGCCAACAAGGAGGCTCTTTAAAGGTCTCTAGTTGTCTATCTGCAGTTGGATTGGAGGCTAAGCGATGAGGTTGTTGAGGAAAACTCCAGTGAGGAGGAATGTAGTTCTTTATATAGAAAACAAGTGAGGTGCAAACTCTTTTTGGGCTTCACCTCCAACCTCATTTCATCGGGAGTGCGAGAGTCCATAAGGTTTTTAGTCGAACATAGCATGGTAAGCTGTCAGTTGTACTTATGAATTGATCAGTATTAATTCCAAGCATCAGTGATTTTGACAAAGTTGTTTTCCATTTGTCATCACGCTATACTTCCAAAAAGGATGGGCTGTACTGCCTATTCTTTTAGATTAAATGGCATATCCAGAGAGTTGTAAGTGTTCATGTCAAGGCATGCTGCACTTATAACCCTGAGCTGCAACATTGGGCTTTTGTAAAGGAATAATTTCATTATCTTTACCTTGTAGTTAGATCAAATCCAACAGCAAGTAAAGATCAGTTCTTTCTCTGATATTGATAAAGAAAGACCATTCTCAATCTCCAATTTATCATCCAAAATAAACGTCAGTGCCACTATTTGTCATAGTTACACTATTCATGTGTCCTGAAACACTCTTTGTAGGATGATAGCATTTTCTGCTGGAAATTTCATTTGGCCATTCAAAGAATTTGAGATAAGCTAATCTTTCAGCCACAGAAATCAACTTGCATGTCCTCAATCGTGCCAATATAAGACAGCAAATGTGGCTCACTTTTGGAAAACTTGGTATCAGATTTAGCAGTTGTATTTGCTGATGCCATGAACATTGAGAAATAGTACAATGCACCACTTTAGAAGGGACATTTTTTAAAGGAGGAGGAAGTTCAAACCTCCAAACAAGCAGCATCTATACCATCATTTGCTGATACTTACCAACCTTGTCTCCGCCCGTATTATTATAAAAAAACTTAGTTCCTGTTTTATTCAGACTCTAGACAGAGGTCTGAAAAAAGGAGGTACTACATTGCTCTACATTCGACTCTCCCTTTATGTATTTTTCTTCCATTTGCCTCCTGGTAGTTGATGTCTGACATGCTGCCAACATAAGCCTGGGGCTTTACTTGCGAGGGCAATGATTGTCATGTAAATTAACAGCCATCATCATATGCATTCATATAATATATTCCGGAGCACTTCAGGGAAGCTCTTGTATTTTGCAAAGTTATTTTTGCATTTTTGGCTGGCGCGCACATTTTCTATGCAATCTAGACCATATACGATTCAAATTAACACGTTCCCTTAACCTACAGATATGTACCGCCACATTTTTAGGATCTAGCCTAAGTTGAGAAGACAGAGCAGCTTCATGCTCTTTTGGGTAGAATGCTTTATACAGCCCCCCCTCCCTTGATGGCTGATATCTGGCCATTGATGCTTGGATTGGACGGCTACCAGAGCAAGCAGATGCAGGAATCTTTATTTGTTTCAAATGAATTTTGGTACTCAGATTAAATCAATCAGTGGCAGCCCATAGGCAGGACACAAATATAACATAATCAAATGGAACTTGCCTGTTTGCAACTATCAGATTGGCCGCTCATTTCTCTGAGCTCATCATGCTTCTGCAACATTCCTCGTAGATGTTCTTTCTGGTTGTGGCTGATGTCTCTACCGTCGCTGAATTCTGATTTGATGAACTGCTTACCACAAATTGTATAAAGCTTCTGTACTGTTTCCTTCAAGGCTTGGATATCGCCTAGAACATTATTAAGTTGTTAAGTGTGATGCGGGCGAATTAAATGCACAATAAAATTTCATAATATCTTTGTGTGGTACGTTTTCTGGCATAGCCATCTGGGCACTATAAATTAAAACAAAGAAATGAGGGGAAAGCATACAAATCCACCAAAGGAATCGGTGTACAGAGGAGATGATGGAAACAAAAGGATGATCTATTACATGATACATATTTTGATCAAGCATTGCTGTTCATGAAGCAATAAAATTACTATGGACAAAGCAATCTTGTGCATGAGAGTTATCACCCCAAAGATCTAACATGCAGCAAGAACCATTTGCGGTGCTTCTATTGGAACTTCTTTTTGTCTAAGAGAAAGTGCAGGCTCACAAAACTGACAAGCCATATCATCCTTTTGTTCAAGCAACAACAGGTCCTAATCAACAAATGCTATGTCCGCTTTCACTCCAAGCATGTAATTTCTTATAAGGTCCTCGTTAGATCTTTCATTACATAACATATGGCTAAATTGGGCTTAAGGAAGATTCCTGCTCCATGATCCAACATTTGAGAGCATTGATTGGGCACATTATATTGAGGTGCTACAAAAAACACTAGAAGAAATGCCACGAGATCTACGAATGCTTCAAGTTGGAGCCCACATCCTTAACCTGGGGGTCCTTGAACCTCAAACACAATAGAATGCCAAAACGTTTTTAAAAGCCCATTCACTGTACATAATTACAACTAAGAAACGAAAGCTATTAACTCTTGGCATGTTATCCTAATCAAAAACTATGCAATTCAATTGCTACTCTTGATCTTTTAGAACAGATTTGCTGACTACTTGGCTGGATGGTGCTGAAACCATCTTTTTAAAGACAATCCCTCAAATCCGTGCATAAGGCATGGCCCAACCCAGTCAAGATAACCGAAGGAACCATGAAATACTCTAAAAAAAGATATGGACTGGCTGGGTGTGGATCTCCAGGTTGCAAGCCACATTTGAACATTACATATATCTCTTCAACCTCCTCCTTAGTGGTGGCAGACCAACTTAGCCCTTTGCACTTGCAACCTCCTGGGACCATGAATCAGCTAACCTTCGCTGTGATGCCATCTTAGGAACAAAGGATAGGCTGGTGGGACAAAACCTCCCGCTTGCAAGCGAAGTGCTCTACTACTGCTGAGGTAGCCCTGCATCTGCCCATTACTTACATATAGAGATATACTTCTGCAGCAAAGAATACAGACGTGGTCAGAGTACTGAAACATCAATCCTCTGTGGGGTGTTTGGAAGCGGGAAGCAGAGACGCAGTAATTGATTTGGAAAGGACTATTTGGCTCGAGTGAGCAGTTAAAGACCTATTTGGAATGAGGTAAAAAGATTATGTTCTCTTGTAAAAGAAGTAAAGATAGGATGTAAGTACTTAGAACAAAGGACTGACCTTTTCCGTCTCCTTAAACCACCATGCATTCGCCATCAGCATTACTAGTTATTAATTTAAAAGTCCTAGTGTATTCCAATGGAAATGAGCCCTCAGGGAAGCGAACTTTGTAGACTGGTAGTCTTAACTTGAGGCATGTAGTGAGGTCACCTTCACTCGCTTCCGTTAGGCTAGTATATTTCACTTATGAGGGTACACCAGCAAATGTAGAGTATTACTGGCAAGGCATCCTATTTAACAATGAGATAATTTCCAGGTTGATGTGATTGTCACTACAGCTGGAGGAGTTGAAGAAGACTTGATTAAATGCATGGCCCCAACTTATATGGGCGACTTTAAGCTTCCTGGTGCACAGCTTCGATCAAAAGGTTTAAATAGAATTGGAAACTTATTGGTACCCAATGCCAATTATTGTAAGTTTGAGGATTGGATTATTCCAATACTTGATCAGCTGTTACTCGAACAGAAAGAGCAGGTACGTCTTTTTATCTAGGAGCGTTTCCAACTTTTATGTATGTGACTGGCATTATCATAAGTGATTTATCTTAATGGGTGAACAGGGCGTCTTATGGACGCCATCAAAGGTCATTGCAAGGTTAGGGAAGGAGATTAACTCCAAAGATTCAGTCTGCTACTGGGCGCAGAAGGTATTGGCACGTTAGAAGTGGTAAAGGGAAAATTTTGACTTGGAATTCATCAGTAGATTCTCTCTAATTTGCAGAATGGTATTCCAATGTACTGTCCTGCACTAACTGATGGATCACTTGGGGACATGTTATATTTTCATTCATACCGTAATCCAGGCCTTGTGATTGATATTGTTCAAGGTAACTTTGTGCATGATTTAGTACAAGCTTTCACCATTGTGTATTAAAAAATGTAGCTACTTGACAAATATTTAGCTTCAAATTATGTCATTAAATTCCTTCATTTATCCAGATATTAAAGCTATGAATAATGAAGCTGTTCATGCTGGCCATCATAAGACTGGCATTATAGTTCTCGGCGGTGGAATACCAAAACACCACATTTGCAATGCCAATATGATGTGAAATGGGGCTGACTTCGCTGTGTTTATAAACACAGCCCAGGAGTATGATGGAAGTGATTCAGGAGCACAACCTGATGAAGCCATTTCGTGGGGAAAGATACGAGTGAATTCAAAGACAGTCAAGGTATCCCCTTGCCTAATTTGCTTTCTAATTTCTTCAATTGATGTTATCTTATACAAGTAATAATTCTACTGGAATACTACAGGTGCATTGCGATGCAACAATTGCATTTCCTCTTTTGGTAGCTGAAACATTTGCTAAAAGGAAGATGCTTTTATGCTAAATGTCTTTGGGACCTACTACATGATGCACATGTTTTGAAACATGGTAGACATAGAAAGAAATTATTAAATGGCATCTAACGCAGGAAAGCATAATTGGTGGTAATTTATTAAGGTCTCTATATGGTTTTGTTTAAACACAGTTGGGGAATTTTCTCACGTGGAAGGTTTCATGGGCTATCAAAGTTTTCAATAAATGGAGACATTCTTGGCATTCCTTTGATGCAGAGGAATAAGAAATTAATGGTTAAACATTGGGTGCGCTTGGTTCCAGAGGCTAGCATAAAAAAGATTGAATGCATGGAAATAGCTCAAGTTCAAATACAGCATGGAAATAGCTCAAGTTCAAATACATCATGGAAATAGCTCAAGTCCAAAACATGAGGTTTCATTTGTCGATTTCATACAGGTTGGTAAGTCTCTCCTGCAACTCGTATGGAAACCATCTGTTCGAGAGGCTTTATGTTAGAGCTATGCTATTCTGAAGCCTTGTTTTGTCAAGGGTATTTTTGTACATTGGTTCAATACAGCTTGCCACCAGTTTTGCCTCCATCAATTCTTCAGTTCCAGTTTTATATCATTGTCTTCCTAGCCATGGCAGATGTTTCCCAAGCAAGGGGGCCTTTGCCACAGCAAATGGTGTCGCATAATCTGGTTGTGTTTAGATTTTAGACGAATTAGGTTATGAAGTTTAAAAAAGCATCAGGCAGATCCGATTTGATCAGCACTACCGTTGAAGAAGTCATGTGTAGAGCCTGAACTTTGAAGCTATGGTTTATTTTCCGCTTCATGCCCATTAGCAACAGTTTACAGCAATCTACTCCAATGTCCCGGATGCATTAGATCAGTGAATCAGCAAATCTTTACTTGTGTGTCTCCGCATCGGTTTTGGCTGTGTTAGATGTTTTCTTGATGCATGTCAGATACTGCCTCTGTTCTTTTGTGCAGATTCAAGTTCTTTTGTGCAGATTAATAGGACGGAGTTGTGTAGAGAAAGTTATGATGATTTTTAAATCTGCTGTAATTTTGGGAAAGTTATGATGATTTTTAAATCTGCTGTAAGTAGAACATTTCTTAGCTTAGTAGATCTATAGGTTATGATATTTCCAGTAACTCTTTAAGACATGCCCAGCTATGGACATGTGATATGTTTATTTGCAGGTCTTAGTATCTTCACTTTGGATAACTTGATTTGTAGAGAGGTCGTTCAAGTCTGGCCGCTAAGACATTCCTGCTGGAAACGCTAGGTTACAGGTTATTTATGCATTTCTTTTAATGTAGTTTTTTAACATGATAGCGCTCTATTCTGGACAAAATGGTCATGCTTGCAAATCAGACATAATGATGCAAAAAAACAGAAGCCAAATAAAAAGATTAGCTCGTGAGAGCATGTGGACCCGGTGCAGATGTCTGTCTGAAGAAGCATTGCCAAGATATGGAACTGGAAAGGATGCTTGCTATAGCCATTTAGGCAATGTTGGACTAAGCTTTGTTTTAATTGATAGGGCATCCACCACATTCAAAGCTGCAAGACATCTAGGCTACAAAATGGATTTCAATTTCTGTACCATAAGATCATATGGATTGTTATGATATCTATGCAACAGTTGGTCATCAGAATCAATCAAGAACACAAAGCATAAGAAAAGCCAAACGCATTACATAATGGAGTTGTGTAACTATAATCATCGTGCACTTGACATAATAAAAGGTCTGATGGGGCAACGAAGGTACTTTTAAAAAGATTCTTTTGCTATGCCAAGCCTCATTTGTTCCATTACTCTTGCAATGGTTTTGGCATCATCCAAGGTTTTGCATGAGAAAAAGAAAAAGCTTTTCCGAAAATTGCATAAGCAATTAGGATGTGAGCCACATGGTATGATAGTCGTTTAAGGAAAATTACTAAAATAACCTACTAATTGCCTATTGGCTCAACATTGGTGTAGAATCCTCAAGAACAGCTATGAGATGTGATGATACAGAAACTCACACTTATGCACTCTTGAGGTGCACAATGTAATAACCATACACCAATGTTCTTTTTTAACTTAACATTGAAGGACTTCTAGGTATCATGAATTAGTTTTTTTTGCCTTTTGAAGAACTGGATCACCAATATATTAAAAGAATGGTAATGTTACAAATCAAGTGAGGAGGAAAAGAGAACTGCCCCAAAGAGACGGCAATACCTCAACACTCCATAGTATCATGAATTAGTTGAGATAGGCTCTTGGCAGTTTCTATAGTGTTGTGGATGTTTTACATTTTGATTATGTTGGGACATATATAATTTTGCTACGATGGTTCGATCCCTAGATGCTTGTTGCTATTTCTATTTTGCCAAACACGTATCTCAAGCAGCTTCGACAATGTTATTGGTGAGGTTTGCGGATTTGCATTCAGGATTCGGCCATTTTGGGGAGCTTTCCCTCTGCAGATTTGCATTCAAGGATTCGACTTTCTTCTTGCTTTCAGTCTTTGGTTCAAACGGAGGTATAGTAGACGTTTGTTTTCTGCAAGGATTCATTCTACATAATTGGACATTTGGAAGCCGCTCCTTGGGTTTCGCTCACTTTTGTGAAGTTTGAGGTGACATTCATTTCATTTTCTTGCATTCTTGCTAGAGGAACTTTGATTGAAAGGCGTTGTTCTATAGTTTGTTTCCAAGGGTTGCAGACAAAGCCTTTAACTACCCATACATTAATCCAGTTGAGATTCTGACAGCACCATAGACATTATCGTTTATGACTATAGGCCTTTGCAAGTACATGTGTACAAGTATAAGATTGTGAAGAGATGCATTATCGTTTATGACTATAGGCCTTTGCAAGTATAAGATTGTGAAGAGGTAGTTCTGCTACTAATGGAATTGTTACAGCAAATGGCATGACAAATCGGTGATTAGGTAAGAGCACTTCAGCTTTTGTAATACCTAATATTATTTGAATCGTACTCTTCATTCCTTCTAATACATCCCCTCTTGCAATCATTCCCAAATACATCCTTCTAATATATCCCCTCTTGCAATCATTCATTGTTAGTTCTTATAGCCCATCAGTATGACTCAAATGTGGATCCCGTTGTTAGTTGGTAGACAAAAATTCTAAGTTTAAATTCAACATGCACAAGAAGAAGATACATCCATTTCACAAGCCTTATGAATAGGTAAGAGCACTTCAGCTTTTGGAACACCCAATAGTATTTGAATCGTACTCTTCATTCCCTCTAATACATCCCCTCTAATACATCCCCTCTTGCAGTCATTGTTAGCTTTTTCAATGCCACTCAAATGTGGATCTGGTTGCTCAGTTGGTAGACAAAAAGCCTAAGTTCAAGTTCAACATGCACAAGGAGAAGACGCATCCATTTCACAAGGCTTGAATATTAAAGCAGAAGTTAAATCCTAAAAATTTGGGCATAGAACATCAAGTGGTTCTTAAGTACTTCAAATTGTGCCATTTGAGGTTAGTAAGTCAAATTTGGTTAAAGTGGGTAGTATTCTTGATTACGGGCCTCATTCAGTATTCTGGGACATTCCTCACAATCTTTATTACATATTGTGTCTTTGCTTGGGTTAGTGTTTTTTTTGGATAGCAATGGGAGAAAACATCAAAGTAAAAGAGAGATCCTACATAGTAAGTTACACAAATACTCAATACTTTATTTCATAATCAAGCACTATGTGCATTAGCATACATTGTTGCTAGATTTAGGTTGCTCATGGCCTTATCCACCTCCTTCTTAGGTATCTTGTGGGTTTTATCCTTTGGGAGGTTCGTATGACCACACCACACACTCCACATATTCCCTCCTCACCGGGTCTGCTGGATTATTCCTCCACCTCTTCTCCCA
>JAANSK020254197.1:0-12943 GCA_011763485.2 Isoetes engelmannii
AAAAATCTGGATGAATCATCATGGCAGAGCACGGTTTCTTCTGAAATATCCTCTTCTCCTCCAGCTTTTTCTTTCTTTGATCTTCTATTCTTTCTTGCAGAAACAGGAACAGAGCTTTTGGCTATGGCGTTTTGTTCCTCCGGCATTTTCTTCTTGATTTTCTATTCTTTCTCGCGGGAACAGGAATAGAGCTTTTGGTTATGGCCTTCTGATCCTCCAGCTTTTTTTTTTTTTTTTTTTAATCTTCTATTCTTTCTTGCAGGAACAGGGACAGAGCTTTTAATTATGGCTTTTTGTTCCTCTGACATTTTCTTCTTGATCTTCTATTTTCCGTCGGGAACAGGAACAAAGCTTTTGGTTATGGCTTTCTGATCCTCCAGCTTTTTCCTTTTTGAGCTTCTATTCTTTCTTGCATGAACAGGAACAGAGCTTTTGGCTATGGCTTTCTGTGCCTCCAGATCTTTCTTTCTTGATCTTTTATTCTTTTTGCAGGAACAGGAACCGAGATTTTGGCTATGGCTTTCTTTGCATGTAGGAACAGGAGCATAGCTTTTGGCTATGGCTTTCTATGCATGTAGCATGCACGGACAACAATTTTGTGCGTAGGCAGCAGAAATAAAACGAGGCCGAAGTCACTTCTTTCTTTCATATACCCAGTTAATGAAAATTTTTTGACCTGTTGAACAAGTTTTCCGGAATTGGAAGACCCAACTTCCATTCCGGAACATTGGGGCCTGACACGTGTCAGCAGAACAATGCACGCCAGGGCATAAATGCGACCCTGTTTCTATATTGTATTCTTTGTTGATATTTGATAGTCCAATGGGTTATAATCCAATGGTTAAATCTAAAAAATAAAAAAATCAAGCAGTTAGATTATAAACAAGCACTTGCCTTTGTTCAGAATTCACTATTCCTGCACGCTCCTGGGATACTCGAACCAATCACTTTATTTCTTTGTATCCTCGAATTAGAAGTGGGTTAGGACCAAGGCTAGAAATTCCATTTTTTTGTCTCATATTCTCCTAGACTTAGAGGTGGTATAGGGGCCAAGGGTGGATTTGTTCAAGTGGATTTTGTACTAGGTAATGCACCGCCGGACAAAATTCCGGCCAAGAATATTTCGAGGCGGCGCCGCCAGCCGAGGCGGCGCCGCCGAGAAAAGTTCTTGTGGCCGGAATGTTTTTCCAGCGGTGCATTGCCGGACGTAATACACTTTTAGGGCAAATTACGAACAAAAAAAAATTTCAGCAGCTGCAGCTATGGCGGAGGCTAACGACAAGGCTATGGTGAGCAAACTCTACTTTGCTCCCAATGCCTGCAATGCAAAGAAATAAACGGAGTCGTAGTTTGGAAAAATTAGAGAAAAAATGCCCAGGAAGGTGCAGACAGTCTCCTATGTCTGCAAAGCCGACTCAAGAACACAGGGAGAGGCCAATTATTTCTCCGTCGCCAAACTACTTTGCAAGCCAGCACTCCGTCCACAAGGGAGCCCTGCTTTTCATTCTTGGGTTTTTGGAGTCGGAGCTTCAGCCTATCTCTTAACCGTTGAGCGTCTTATCTGCAGTGGGGTATCGTTTGAGCCGGCATCAAGGCAAGCTCTGTAACAGGAACTAGCTGCAGCGGCCAATCCTTTGGCAGATTTGTTAAACTGATTCAAGGCAGGCTGTAAAATATTGAACAAAATCCAACCTATGACCGGAAGAATAATACCCAGAAGAAGCAAACCTCCGTTATCCCATTCTGCAATCTGGGCAACTTCTTGGGCAGCTCAGAATTTATGGCAAGCACGGTTTACAAGCGTTCAAGGAAGCGTTCAACTCGGTTTTCCATTTCTTGGACTCCATCAAAGCTTAGCATACTTACTTCCATTTCACGAACTCCACCAAAACTTCCGTCATTTTTCTGAGCAAAAGTGTCTTTCTCAAGCAGGGGCCATCTTAGGAACTGTATTCCGTAAGCAGAGCTCGCTAGAACCCTGACAAGAAACAGAGCACGAGAAAACAGGGCTGCGAAAAACAGATAATAAAGCAGCGGCGCCGCTTGAAAAAAAAAACGAATATTACGCCCTAGAAAACTCAGGGAATAAGATAGTAATTTGCCCTAGAAGTGTATTACGTTCTTGTTTTGACTTTGCATTGAACTTTGTGTAATGTTTTGTGTTTAATAGCTTGACATATTTGAAGGGGGTAGAAAAAGGATGCTTGACGCATCGGAGGGTTGCCCTCTTTTTTCAAAAAATAAAAAATAAAAGATAGTTTTAATGTTTTGAGACACGATAGTCAAACTATCGCAAGGTGCTTGGTATAAGAATTTAATAATCCATAAGTATCCCTAAGAATATTTATGTAGACTAAATCTAGTGTTATGGCTTAGATTGTTGTAGATTAGAATCCTTATGGTGATTAAGATTTTCAAGATTGCTAGAAATGCAGAGGGATAGATGAATTCGTTGCCATAACAGGACTAAGATGAATAAGCAAATCTCAACAGTTTGATTGTGGCATTGCAAAATAGCATTTTAATTAATGATGAATGTGCCTAAAGGAAATGACAAAGGAACGTGAAGTGTAACATACCTACCAATGCACACATTTACCATTGGTAACATATAGTGAATGGCTAATATGCAATGTAGAACATATTTGCATCTCTCATATTAATTACGCTAGAACAGAGTCCACCCACATAAACCGAAAATTCCTCACAAGCTAGTTAGATTTGTATAATTTTGAGTAACTCTAGGTTTGTATATTCAGTTTGTTGAACCTGATATGTATTTTTTTTTTCACAATGTATGTCTACATGCATCAGATGTTTATATTATGCTACATCACTTTGTTAGAATAGAAAATCAGAATTCACTCCATTTCCACATGTTTTTGCTTGCAATGCATGAACATTGACGTAATCTAGGATGCAATTTATTATCTGTTATATAAACCATTCATAACCTTTGTCATCTGATTGCAATCACATTGTCTAAGTTCCAAGTTTTGCAGTAGAATTTTGTATATATAAAAAGCATAAGCAATCAGCTTCAAAATATTGAGACGAATTTTATTGTTTCTTTGTGGTTTTCCTCTCAAATTGGAAGTTTGCACCGTGTTTAATGTTTACTTCTAAAGACTAAGATGATATAATGGATTGTTGTTACAACTAGCACCTTTAAGTAATAACCAACCCAACAAAAGGGCAGATTCTTCATGGAAATCGTTATCCAATGGGCCCCAACCTTTCCAAGGCTTTATCCAATATCCCACAAACCATATCAATTAAACATGAAAGTAGCATTTAGAAATAGTTTGACTTTATGTCCAATCTCATCATCTCTATATTTACTCTCAACACAGTAGAGTGAAAACCTCGTCCCATCCCTCTTTCTCAACATGCTAACTATTGATCTTCTCATTTTTTTTTTCTTTATCCACTGGGAAGTTGAGCTTACCTGTAATGCTTTGTAATGCTTTGCGGCATGGTGCCACTGCTCAATGGCCCTTAAACTATAGGAGCACACATCAGTAATCTATACATTATCAATCAAGAACATGTTTTCCACATTTGTGACTTGGATCACCAAGTATCTAAGCTTCAATTAAAAGAATAATTCCTTCAGCTAATTTCAAGTTTTCACTTTTGATAGTTTCTTAAATTATTAATTTAATACAATCATGAAGAGAAAGGTCACTTTCTTCAAAACATGAGATTGAGTTCCTCCACACCTAGTTCCCATCCCTCATAATAATACTTAGATAAATTTGCTATTCCATCACTATTAACTTGAACAACCACTAGTCTGAACACTTAATGATTGCAAAACTTCTCCTAATACCTCAAGAAGATCTTATTACCAAAATGGCAAGCCATCAAATTCTTCCTTGAGCCAAACAACAGATTGTTGGTTGACAACAGATTAATGGCCTTGTTTATTTTATCAGAGATTGTTGTGTTGACAACAGATTAATGGCGGCCTTGTTTATTTTATCAGAGCTTCTTCCTGTTAGAACAATTGTATTGTCAACAATTTCAAGGGCAATTCTAGTGCAGATCATAGCTGCAGTTTTAGAGGGCCACAATGCATTCACAATTGCTGGTCTAGTCAGTCTACCATCCAGATAATATGGAGCAGATAATATTGACAAGGAAAAACAGCATAACAGGCTTGGCTTATGCATGATCCTGCAATTTTTTCTTGGCAGCTATAATCAACGAAAACCATGTTCTAAGGTAACAGAGGCTTTAATCAATAAAAAAATTCCAACCTCAATTTAGATAGGAGAGAACCTGGTTTCTGGGTTGTCAAAGCAGTCTTGGGTTGCAGAGATGGCAGCTTTTGTGAAGATAATTAACTGCAACCACTTGCTTAAAAGTTAGAAGGATTATACAATGAAAAAAATCATGGAAGGCAGAGAAAACTTACCTTTTAGGATCATCCGGCTGAAAGAAGGCAAGATTCGTCTCCGCTATGGTCAGAACAGAGACTGCTGGAACCCAGAAGGGAATTTGGAGGTGAGATTTCGTCAAAAAACCTCTACTTCAGCATTTTCGGGGCCTATGCCCTAAAACAGATACGAAACAGGAAGAACCTAGGTCGGAAAAGGCCGGTATTTAGGGCCAACCTAGGTCGGCCCCAAAAAAGGCCAAAATCAGCAAATAAATTGAGGAATACTGCCGGATTTGCTCACAGTTGGAGACTGGGAGTGCTCTTCAATGTCAGGCAAGCATAGAAACACTGATTCTGATACTCCAACAGACTCCAATACTGCCAAAGAAAAAAACCCAGAACTGCAAAGAGATATTCTAGTGCAGGTACTGGTAGCCGAGAACCATAGGCTGAGGAGTTGTGCATGGGAATGGGAACGGACGCCATGGGCTCTGGTGTCTGAGATAAGGATGTTACGAAGGCAAGCAAATTCGCATGCTGCAGAGGTCGCCCAGCTCAAGCACAAATTGCATGATGCCGACAAGAAGGATATATGGCTTGTCCTTCTTGGCTTTTGCGTTATTTGCCTTGCCCTTGCTCTCGTGTCCCTGATTCAAGAATACAGATATTGGGGGTAGACTTCCTTTTACCCCTCCAAAGGAAAATAATTCCCACCATGTTTTGGATTTTTTCTGTGTTTTTTTTCCTCTGTTTTTAACTATTTCCGGCAATTTTTTAGGCTTTTTTCCAGATGTTTATTTTTTTCGACTGAGGGGTAGAAGGAAGGTCAAAAGAATTGAACTCAAAAGAATATAGATATGAAGTATTGGTCTGTGCACCTCTTCGTATCCTCCTTTTTTCCGGGTCACAGGCCTAAACCTCGCCACTCGAAGTCATTCTCTAGGATTCTCTTCCATGGCTTTTGTCTCTGCAGTGTTAAACACTCTTTTGCTTTGTTTTTTGTTAAAGTCTAACCTCATGTTTTCCTATAGCATGCTTTTTTTTCCTCATCTCTAGGTTTGATGCTCTCTCCTCCCATAGGACAATTGGTCTCCGTTCCTATAACACTTTTTTTCTCAATCTCTAAGCTCTGCGCTCTATCAAATTGCAATGGTTGTAGCTATAACTAGTCCAGTATTCTTCAAGTTTTTATAAGGATTGGCCAAGGGATGAATATTCAATCAAATTATACAGAATGTAAAGGTTGCAAGGGATGAATGGTTATTCAAATTATATAAACCTTCGTAGCCCTCCTTTTTTTTTTTTTTTTTGTCCCACCAAGTATTAGTTATTCCAAATTAGTCATGAAAAACCCCTCCTAATTGTAAAAGCTAATTTAACTCCACAATTATCTAGTTACTTCAACTAGTGATTAAAAAAGAACCCTCCTAATTGTAAGTATACGTACAAACTGGTAGAAAGAAACTCAATGTCCCCATGTAGTTACATCATGCACATGTTCTAAAACCCCATATCCCCATAAAGTTATGTCATGCACATGTTCCTTGTGGCTCTTCCATGCTGTCGAAACTGATGAAGATTGGAGATTGGCGAAGATGCTTCGAGATGCAAGCTCCACTCCTCTTGAGAGGCTGGAAGGGGTCTGGATCTGCTGCAATGCGAGCTCCGGAGGCTAGAATCCAAAAAGCCACTGCTCTTGGGAGGCTGGGTTCTGGATCTGCCGCAATGCGAGCTCCGAAGGCAAGGGGAACTTTTGGAGTTCTTGTCTCTTTTAGCCCCACGATTTTTTGGCTAGGGTTTCGTGGTCATATGGGTGATTGCCACTTGGCAATACGTGGTTTATGTGTAGTAAAACTAAGTATTGAAGGATAAGATTGTTGATAGTGAGGATTATGGTACTTTCTAACAAGCGCCTTTTTTGTATTCGAGAATTTATAGTTATACTGGTCTAGAACAAATTTATGCTATGAACAACCACCAATAACTCTAGAAATTACTTCGTCATGTCGCAGACTAAATTAGATTAATAAAAAAAATGGAAGAAAAAAGTTAATAGAATAAAATAGAATAGAGTAGATTTTTTGTCGTCCACGGAGACCAATTGGCCTATGGGACCTAAACAAAGAGAGAAGCAAGCCGATTACTGTCAGGATTAAAAAACCCACGCCCCGAAGGGTTTTCGAGGGAAAAACCTTGGCAGTAATAAGCATGCTGGCATACTGTACAATAATATAGTGCCATTCAATACCGCACTGGCGGACATGGCTAAGTCCGTGTATCCATCACCTCCTGAAGATATGAGCCCAGCAAGCCCACGAAGGTCGCGTTCAATAGCTCATGCAATGGCTAGCCAGGCACAACTAACTGAACATACCGTGCTCGAATATGATCGAATGCTGAGCAGGTCTGAAGTGCATGGCATTCATCTTCAATGGCTCCCTCTTGGCAACCCTGATAGATCCTGTCCTCGTGTGCCTCCTAGGTCCATCGGCCTGTCAATCCGGAGGCGATGTGCATCTGTTCGGATGAAAGCTATCAGTCTGCGCCTCTTCATAGGCAAATGAGTACGCAAATAGTGTTGTGGGCCTCGGGTGAGCATGGGATTGACATGCTGTCGATAGTGTGCCAGCTTGACGTGTGCCAGTGCATCTGCAACCCAGAGTTTGCTAAGGAAGCAAGCCTTAAGATACTGCCTCAATTGATCATGGTCCTTCTCTGTTCGTACATGCATGCACCTGTGTGCTTGTACATTCCATCGGGAGAACCACTAAGCTTGCTTGTCCTTCCAACAGGCTTTGAGGCGTTGTGGGCCCGTTGCTATAGCTAAAGCAAGATTGGGCAACCGGGCATCCCCCATAGCAATTACCTTCTGGAAGTAAATAATATGACGGTCCAGGGCATCCTCTGAAGGGTTAAAAACCCATCTCCTGCAGCAGGATCTAATATGGAACTGTGGACTTCACCCCAAGTGCTCGTGCCAAGAAGGCCTTCTGCACCTGTTCCAGATCATTTCAAGTGGCGAGGCATATTACCGAACCCCACACCTCCACCTCGTACAAGAGAACAGGCTCGATCAAAGCCCTGAATAGTGTGCCTGATGACCCCAAGCATACAACTCCGCATTGTGACTGTTATTCTGCATGGCATATAGTGCTTTCCAACCTGCTGTGACGTGTAATTTTATGGAAGCGTCCCAGTGTGTGGTAGTGGAAAACTCAATTCCCAAATATTTGTAGATCGGAGCTACCTCCACATTTCGTCCCTGGTAACCAAGGGAGGGAAGTCTTGGCTGACGGAGGAATGGGTTCAATTGGATTGATTGCGTAGTTAGGTTAGTTTATCACGCTTTTGGCATTTGTATTTTTTTAGCAGGCTTGCCTAACCCGAGGTGCTCCTTTTGCTGCAATTCTGGGCTATCCACGTGCCATGCCACCTCAGCAAAATATGACGTGACAAAATCTTTGCCCTTCGATTTCATATTTTCAGATCCTGCGGCCAGGGAAATTAGATAATCCCCTTGAAATTGTCCCCGCCTTCTTCCATCGTACCATTTCACAGACTCCTTTAAATCATCTGTGGCGTGGACATCCGTTCAAAACAAATGGGTTCCTTATATTGGAAGTTGTGGAAAGGTAGAGAAGAAACGAAGCAAAGCAAAGAGGATCAAACAGCTTCAACGGCATTCAAGGCCCAAGGTGGACCAGAGGTTTGTTCCTAAATATTGTTATTCCAGCATATATTTTAAATTAGAGATATAAAGCTGACCTGGTTTCACAAGCGCTGAGGCCCTTTCCACTTTGTGTATAAGGTGGTTGGAAATGTTTTAGATTTACCTTGGCATCCTCCGTTGATATAAACAAGTAGGGTCTGATTGTACTTCACCTTTTAATTCAGCTAGAAATAGAAGTCATACACGCATTTGACACAGCATACCGACCGAAACATCGGTGCATTCCATATTGTATAACGAAAATTTAGGAGATGCAAGTAGAGACCAGGAGGCTTTTACCTTCTTTTTTTTTTTTTTGGTTGGAGCCTGGCTACAGAAAGCTCTACTGGTTATTACCATGCTGGTGTAATAGTGTGTGAATTGCAGAAGGGGGTGAGAAACATTAAATCTGTTGCTTTGTATGCTCCTGAGGTAACAACAATTCTCCCATCAACGACACTTATGCTTGCAGTGGTATGATTCTATACTCTGTATGCTCTGCATCATTCTTATGCAAAAACTGATTCCATGCTAACTTTGTTAGACTAACAACCTGCTCAGATTGCTTCTATGAAACTACCTTCATATACTTCAAGCTCTTGGCTCTTGTTAGTTACGGTCCGTCTCAACGAGATGCTGCTACAAAGGCTTTAGACCACAACTACGTTGTTATTGCGACAGACATGGATAAGGTTTAGCAGGTGCATCTGAATGCTAGATCTTATCCATTGCCTAACTCAAGAATGCAGTCTTAATTCCCTATATTGTTGTGCGGGCATGCCTGTTCTTTAATTTTTATGCCCCAGAACATTTCATTGTGAATGTTGACAAGTCATAGGATTGGTTGCAACATATCTATACATATCTATAATGCAGGTACCCTTTCTCTTGATATATTCAATTCGCATTTTTAGGGTAAGCTTCTGTACAAAGCAACCATAGATGTTCTTCTAGTGTAGAAACTTGTTGCAAACACTTATGGTAAGGCAGGTAATAAATATGGTTCTGTTGATGAAAAGGCATCTTTGTTGTCAGTGCTCATTGGAATAATTTTCATTGTATCTCGGCATTGATCCTATACGAGCTGCATACCTACTTGGTTCCGGATGACTCTTATAAACAACCGCCATAAAGTGAGGCTTCAAAAAATTGAAATCAAACTGGAAACTCTACCAAATATCATAAAAAGGGGAAAAATATAACGATAATCTTACTAGAATGAGAAGGGGTCCTGGATTTTGCGCACTCATATTGGAGAAACACACTTGCAGAGAAAGAGATACTACCATAAATATATCACAGAGTCGTCATGTATGCCTCCCTTGCAATTGCCGACATTGTGGCCCGTGAGATTTTAAGACGAAACTCAAGTTCTATGCCATGGACGGGATAAACTCTGCAGATAATAAATTTCGTGAAATAGTTAGCTTATTTTTTGCCATGAAGATCATCCACATCCTTAGTTAGGTGTCTTGGGATAAGTTTTGAAATTAGAATAGGATGATGAATGTGTTCAATCTATTCCCAAGGACCCAGTTGTTAGGGCCAGACCATCATTGTTCATCACTGATCTCTAGTTCAGTGGCCAGAAACATCAATACTTGATTAAAACATAACAAAGGACATCGCTTTCTTGAGCATTCCAAACAATGTGACTGCTTACATGCAATTATCCAGTTCAGAATTTTCCCAATCCTCGTACATTTGGATTGTCAGGGACCTTGCATCCAATAAACATTTTTTGTTCATGGATCATTCAGACATTGAGATCATTCAGACATTGACAGTTAGTTGCAAGTGCTTTCATTATGAAATCATGTCTTATTCATAATTGATGTCTCTGAATATTAAAACCTGGTTAAATAGTTGTTTAGGTTTCTATTACTCATCTAGGCTGGACGTATTTATTTTCAGAAACTTTAACATGTCAATGCATTCAAGTTGGAGCAAGAAAAAGCTCGGGTGTAGCTTTGGTGGAGAGGTTATAAATTACTTATTCACCATAAAATGCAGATGAGATTGTAGTGATTGAAGAAGCTGCCAGCTGGGTACTTACTTATATACAATACTTGGTATGAAGATCAAACACTATTTACCTGTACTATCTCAGATTTTCCTAATCTATGGACTTCTTTGGACTGCTTGCTTCTCCATGTTTTCTAGTCCTCTGAGCAATGCATTCTCTGGTTTCAAGTCACTATACATGAGGCTCAGATAGTTCAAGTGCGTCATTGCTTTGGACATCTGTAACGTGACCTCAAGTGCTCGTGTCAGGGAAAAAGCTTTTTCTTATATTACGTTTTGTCACGACCTTCACCATGATACTATGGTTACTGTCAAGAAAGTTTCTAATCTGCGTCTAAGATCCTAGATAGAAACTCTGGCAAACATTTAAGATGTTGAAATGTGCATGAGGAGGAGATTAAAGATCAGAATGTTTCCTTCTTTCTTTTTCTTGTATACAACCTCTAACTTTTCTGCTGTATCCACCATGTCCCACAGTTCCTTCTCTTGACACTAATGGTGTAATTTATATCATACCCAATGTTAAACATATCATGCATGTTTTGTATTTTATGTTGGCTATGCAATTCTACCTATTGTAGCAAAGTTTCATTGAAAGTCTTATATGGCATAGTAATTTTTGTTGATCTGTTGATGAAAACAATTTGCTTGGTTCTTACAAAAATGTATTATTTTCCTTTTGTGTTCTTGAATGATTTTTCCAATGTATTGTTGTAACAGGTCCTCAACAGTGACGTATGATGCTAGATGATGGAAGTGGTTTGATAGAATTGGTTTTGCTCACGGACCAAGAAGAACGTACTTGGAAAACAGGTTGTTATGGAAATATGCTAGTGGTAGTTTCATTTCTATAACATTAAAGAATGGGTTGAAGCTACATGTTTATGTGGAACGACCTATAACTATTGATCATAGCTTCGATATTGTATTCCCTTTTTTTCAAGTACATATTGTGCCAGTAGGCAACTTCAATGTTTAGCTTGTGAGGTAGCTTAATTTAGATGAAACATAGAGATGTAATAGTGTTTTACAGTCCCATATGACTGGCAGCACTCCTTAATTCGGGTTAGCTTTTTGAGTTGTACCTGGACTGTTTGATTATCTTTCTATGCATGTTCTCTGAGATAACAAAACTTCAGGTATTGAACTCCATCCATAAATTGTAACTGTGGTCACTTGTTGGTTTTGTTATACATCAACGTTGTCTAGATTGTTTTAATCAGATGGTAGGCACAAATGAGTCAATGGCCAATAATGGCAAGGCCTTGCTGTGTTAACATCTTGTTTTTAATCTAGACAAGTCTCATGTCATAAAAGTTAATAACCTCAACTTCAGATTCCATTCTGTTATGGTTTTGCTGCAACATTCTTCATAGAATATAACAGTACACAACTTTGTATCATCTTCAAGAACATTCATCTCCAATTTACATTGTTCTATCGCTCAGTGGTAGGTGCTTTGCCAAAGACCTTAGCTGTAATATTAGGCTGCATTTAGTGCAGACAAATCCCATGTCGTACTATGCATGTATTATGCCAATGCAATCTGTCCAACTCCATAAGAGTGGTGCAAGGGCTCTTATGTTTATGTGGTGCTTCCACCCTTTGCCCGAAGCCTGCCCTTCTGCTAGTTGTTTGTTTGTTTGTTTGTTTGTTTGGTGGAGTTATTAATAATGTGTTCATGTAGGCTTCCCTCCAAAAGTTGTTGTTTGAACTTTATTTCTAGGTATAAATTGTTGTTTAATAATGTGTCCATGTAGGCTTCACTCCAAAAGTTGTTCAAATACTGTTTGAACTTTATTTCTAGGTATAAATTGTTGTTTTATAAACATGAGGCCCTTCCTCATGTGTCGTACACTTCATCTACCTGATTGATAACTAGTTATTATGATAGATAGATAGATAGACAGTAGTTTCAACGTCACGCCACTAAGCAGCATCCTACTGGACATGTGACCACACACTACACTACATTGGTCGGTTGAGGCTTGCCCCCAACCACCTTATAACCACACTGCATTGGTCGGTTGAGGCTTGCCCCCAACCACCTTATATTGCGTTTGTTGGGATTTGACCCCCAATAGTACTAAGTGTGAATTTGGGCGGTCTCGAGACCACATTGCTAAAGAACTAGTGTGTTACCACATTGCTAAAGAACTAGTGTCTTATAAAATGGGGATACAAAACAAGCATTTTCCAACAAAACCTAATGGTAGCAAATTAACCTTTTATGGAATGGTCACTATTCTTAAAGAATGCGAGATCATTCAGACCATTGGGATGCCAAATGACCATGCCTTTTGTAAAGGCAAAGTGGAAGAATTCATCTACGAGCACATACATGTACATCAGGGAGGTGGAAAAAAGAGGAAAAACAAAGATGCCATTCTTTTGGCGACGATGACTCCAACCCCGGACACAAGAATAGAATAGAATAAACTTTTTAACGTCATGAAGACCAAGAGGCTATGGAACTTCATGGATAATCATTCAACAATGCTTCAACATAAATTAGAAGAAATGGCAACAATGATATGTACTTCCAAGATCATAAATAAGAATCCCCATTAAACATATTAGAATTGCATCAGTGATAACATACAAAACAAGCGTTAATCTAGTAAATTTACCTTCTATTGAAATGGTCGCTATTCTTTTCTTTTTTTTGAAGAACTTTCCTCAATGTATTAAAAGAATGGCAATAGTACAAAGTGAGTGAGGAGGAAGAAAAGCTGTCCCAAAGAGGCTGCGATACCCCACCACTCCATTACCCTGACAACTACAACTGCACAAAACATCCATCATCATCCACTATCCCCAGGAAG
>JAANSK020254208.1:0-12942 GCA_011763485.2 Isoetes engelmannii
GTTAGATACTTTTTTAGGTAGTTTTATGGTCCCTTATTGGTACTTTTTAAGACAGGGTGTAGCATGCTTATGCCCTTGTACTATTACATTATAAGCATTTCATCAAACAAGGGACTATTATTTTGATCATCATTATAAGTGTTTGTCAATGTAGCACAAGTGTTCACAATCTCTTTATACAATGGTTGTACTGTTACATAGATTCATATCGTGAGGTTAGGCTTAAATGGTTCCTAAGTGGGAATCTAACCTCGTGTTGTTCTTGTATGGCTTCAAGTTAAATTTTTCAATTCTCTGTATAATGGTAATGGTTAAATTTTTCAATTCTCTGTAATGGTAATGGTTTGATTCACCTAATATAGTGACTCTTGGGTGCCAACCTGAATCACAATGTATTTGGTCCAGGTGGGAATATTCTAACCCAAATACCTTGTATATCTTCACAATGCCTTGACTTTGACTTGGATAGTATCTAACAAATTGCTCCACAAAGTAATCAAACGTTTTAATTTCCATTTTATGACCAAAATCATAAAGTTGTGGAAGAAGTAATTTCTGCCCTAGAAAATTTTGTGGTGAAAGCTTGGGCATGTGCCATGACATAGGTGGGAATATTCTAACCCAAATACCTTGTATATCTTCACACTGCCTTGACTTTCACTTGGACAGTATCTAACAATTGCTTTGCAAGGTAATCAAACCTTTTAGTTTCCATTTTATGACCAAGGTCATAAGGTTGTGGAAGAAGTAATTTCTGCCCTAGAAAATTTTGTGGTGAAAGCTTGGGCGTGCGCCATGACATCTTCTTCCAGTAGAAGAAAAAAAACACCACCCTGCAATTTTTGACGTGTCAGCATTGTTTTTCGATAAATCTTTGGCGAACAAAATTGGCAGGGCGTCAGTAAGAGATTTAACTTCTTAAAACTCACTAAAAAACGCCGAAATGTGCGCCATCTTCACATAAACCATTACACCCAACAATTCTAAATTAAATCCCCTCTGAAACCCCTTCTGGTTTGGGTGCATATCCACACGGGGGATGACGGGGGATGACGTAGGGCAACGAGAGCCCCTTTTATACCCTCTAAAATAGTATAACACATGTATGAAATCAACACCATTGAGTACAATACCTCAAACCTTATAGTATTTTGTAATTCTTGTTATACAGTATAAGAAAATTTGTACGAGCATACCCCACAAACGAGGATCGCTATCTACGGTCCAAATCAAGGCTTAAGTCGTGTAGATAACAGTTGCTTCACTACTTTAGCATAGCAAACATCCATGTAAATTTGATGCCCAATTCCAAAAGATTACTGTAGCAATTGAATTATGTTACAAAGCCTCCTTATGAATTATGTAACCAAATTTTGTGCATGATCATACTTTGGATAGATCATTTTTTAGTAGATTTAGCGTTCTAATCAAACTAGGGGACATTTAACAAAAAAGACACATATGATTGCATTGCAAGTGCCAGTGCAGTTTCAGGATTCTGCGCTTCAGCTTGCAGTCCACCCCTGAATGTACTGAGATGCAGATGCAACTCATGTAGATAGCAAATTTCCATATTCAAGATCTCTAGATTGTATTTTGGAACTTATTATGTACGACTGGATAATCCTTAATAACACAGAAATATGAGGATACATGCCTGAAACGATTGTAGTTTTTGCTAGGTCGTATATATTTGGATTGTTTATCTCATGCTTTTTGCAAGGCTGAATGATAGAGCACGGGGATTTATGGTAATTCTTTCCAAGACAAGCTGGATCGGCTGCTATTGTATTTTTGTGTTATCTGTTTAACATGTGCTGCATTATAGTGTTGTGTTCAAATGCCGATGCACATAATTCAACACACATGATTTAACTACCATGTAGGATATTGCAACATGCCAAAATTTGTAGCACCTTTTTTTTACAGGTGAAAGCCAATTATGTTTCTAGTTCATCCAGTTTACGAAATTAGGGCAGAACGATAATTTTAGATATTGAACTACTTTTAGTCTTCGAGTGTCCCAAACAAGGCTTAGTACATTGATAGAGAAGGATCTTTCGCGATCCTTTAAGTAATTGCAAATGCAACAATCCTGCATTAGATTTGACTTGTCTAGGCCAAAGGAATCCCATAACTATTATAAACCTGTGTCAGTTCCTTAGTTTCGATATATTGAGTGTACCAGTGAGAACCAAAATTGATGTCAGTGCCGTTGATGTTGAGGCTTGATGGGAGATGATCTTTTCCCCCATTATTTAAGGGGGTTAAACATCCTTGAGAGGGGATGTTTAACTCCTTCTTCTGAGAACCATTTTACAATGGTCAAAAATCTTCAACAAGTTCTCTTTGCAGCATGTGACATAAGCTACAGCTCTCCATAAGATAAGAGTCCTATGCAAAGTAACCAACGGGCTTTTGACTAGTTTTTTTTTTTTTAAAAGCGAAGGTTGGAGGGATGTCCAGCCCACCCGCCCCTTGCTACTACAGGAGGAGAACTTGCAATTTTTTTTACTATCAAACCAACAGAAATTTTCGAGATCGATCCTCCAGTGCCATACACGGTTTTCGCTCGGTTTTGGCATGCTATGCAATGGGAGAGCCATTCAAATTGAATGGAAAGTGAAGTCCTCCTGCCCTTCAAAACAAAATTGGGCCTGCCATTAGGCTTGGATGACACTGTCGTTGGATGGACAAGGTACGATATAAACCTCTCTCTCTCTTTTTATGACAAAGATGGATTGATGCCTGAGGCCCTTCATGTCCTCAAGCAAGGGGCTCGCTTAACTAGAAATGGTGCATACTGTCTTCTTCAAGAATGCGAGGGAAGAAAAAACCTTGAATGCGGCAGACATGTTCAATCCCTCATGACCCATAATGGGCTTGATTCTATTGCCATTTTGGGTGATCATCTCATTCGGTTGTTTGCTTATCATGGAATTTTGCTTGAGGCGAATAAAATATCTGACAGAATTACAGCACCGAATGCATATACATGGACTGCAATAATCTTGGCTAATGCCAAGCTTGGGAATAGTGAGAAAGCCCTTGAACTATACCAACGAATTTGGTTTTTACCTATAAAGATTAACAACCACATATATATTTCTGTCCTCAAAGCGTGCACCATGGGGAGTGCTCTTGCTCAAGGAAGGATAATCCATGGCCAGATCCTCAGAAGTGAATTTCAGTCAGATGTCTTTGTTGGCAGCTCTCTGCTTGACATGTACGTTAAATGTGGTAGCATGGAGGAGGCATGCAAAACTTTTTGTTCAATGCAATGCCATGATGTAGTATCATGGAGTGCAATGATCTCTGGATTTCTTGAGCTTGGAGATCCCTTATTAGCTCTACAAAGTTTTGAGGATATGCAAGAAGAGGGCATCAGGCCTGATGCATTAACCTTTGCAGGCATCATGAATGCATGTGCTATTATTGGAACAATTACTCAGGGCAGGGGCATCAATGTACAGATTATAGAAAATGGTTTGGAATCGGATTTAGTTGTAGGGAATACATTGCTTGATATGTATGCTAAATGTGGAAGCATGGAGGAAGCATGTAGGGTGCTTAGGAAAATAGGAAATCCAGATGTAGTGTCCTGGAGCACAATGATTTCAGGATATGCGCAGAATGGTGAAGGCCATTTGGCTTTGAAATGCCTTGAGAGAATGCAACTGCAAGGGATCAAGCCAAATGAAATTACACTTTCAAGTATAGCAAAAGCGTGTGCAACCATAGGTGCAGCACAGCAGGGGAGGCTCATTCACGGTATTATTATTCAGAGAAGCGTCCAATCATGTACCATTATTGGGAATGTGCTGATGGACATGTATGCAAAATGTGGATATCAGGAGGAGGCCTATAGAATCTTTGATAGGATGCCGAATCGAGATGTGATTTCATGGAATATCATGATAATACAATATGCCGAAGTAGGTTCAGCCCTAGAATGTTTTGAGAAAATGCAACAAGAAGGAATAAAACCAACTATTATGTCATGGGGTGCAACAATGTTGGCCTGTGTTCAGCATGGTGAAAGCATTTTAGCTTTACAATGCTTTGATAAGATGCAAGAGGAAGGCATACAGCCCAGTGAAACCATTTTCTCAAGTGCTCTGAAGGCGTGCACCTGTCTAACAGCAATAGAGCAGGGCAGACTCATTCACGAGCAGATAGTAAGTTGCAAAGTCCAATCGGATATTGTGGAGAACACCTTGATTGATATGTATGCTAAGTGTGGAAGCCCTGAAGAGGCAAAAGTAGTTTTTTGTGGAAAATCAAATTGGAATGTAGTGTCATGGAACGCAATGATTTGTGGATATGTCCAACACGGTAAAGGTCTTCTAGCATTACAATGCTTTGCTGGGCATCAAGAAGCAGATTCCAAATCAGACTGTACCACCTTTCAAATTCTTCTGAAAGCATGCGCCAGCGTAGGTGCATTAGGACAGGGGAGATGTATTCATGAAAAAGTCATGCAGCAGGGTTTCTTTGTTTCTACAGGAAGTGGTCTCATTGATATGTATGTTAACTCTGGAAGCCTAATAGAGGCATGTGGAGTATTTGAGAACTTGCTGCATGACCGCGATACAGTGTCTTGGGGTGTTATGATCGCAGGCCATGCTCAACATGGGGAAGCTCTCTTGGTTTTAGAGTGCTTTCAGCAGATGCAGAGAGAAGGCATAGAACCAAATAAAATGGTCTTTGCTAGCATTCTCATCGCTTGCAGTCATGCAGCTCTAGTGGAAGAAGGATGTTGGGTTTTTAATTTTATGAGTGACTACAATGTTTCACCAGATCCCGCACATTATGCTTGTATAGTTGATCTTCTTAGTCGTGCAGGATACCTTGATGAGGCAGAAAACTTTATTCATGGTACCATGCCAACTAATATCAATGGATGGACATCTTTGCTTAGTGCTTGTAGAATGCATGGCCATGTCGAGCTAGGAAGATGTTGTTTTGATCGTATTATTTCTTTGAACCCATGTTGCACAACTGCATATATACTGATGTCTAATATATATGCTAATGCATATGGACCAAAATGCTCCTTGGATATGAAATTGTCTTAGGAGATGTGAAAGGAAGAATCTTTGAAACGCTAGTTTGCTTTTGTTGTGTATGAAGGAACTACATGCTCCTCCTCGTGGTATACATAATGCCATTAAACTCAGGTGCATTTTGCCATGAGATAAGGCTTCCAATTAACGTTAGCACTCTACAATATCGCTCCATCCGAGCCGCTAATATCGCTCCACCCTGGCAATATTCTCCTTTGGTTAAGGCATATTTTGGAAAGTCCCATCTAACAGTAAAGGCTTTTGAGAAATCATTTGACCACACGAATTGGATTTATGGAAGACACCTTACGAGCTCTCCTGCATTTTGCCCAATATGCCACAGAGTTGCCAGAGATCGCGATGTGTATCAACAGAGCGTCTACTGCTTGGCATTACGCTATCTCCTAACACAGTGGGCGACAAGTACAAGTTTTTTCACCTCAACCCAAATGCATATGTTGGCAAATGGGGCATCGAAGACTTTCTCCTCAGCTAGTGCGAGATGTCCTCACACAAACTTTTTGAAGAAATGCTGTGGAATCAATTTCTCATTGGCACCAACACTGCAATTGCCCATCTGACCAATCCTGGAGATAAGGCACAGAGCAAGCACCACGATGATTATCATAAACGCAAACTCCGTCCTCACATAGAGAGGAGAAACATGTGGACCGACTCTAAGAAGGAACCTGACCACCTCCAAAGGAAATCCCCCAAGTACTGAAGACATTAGATTTTGTTTTGTCCAGGGGTGGTGTTAACATTGACGCCTCGTCAATGGTATACAAAGGGTATCCCAGCACGGGCTTCATATCCAGGAAGTAGTAAATACAAAGGAGCATGTAATAGTCGCCATGAAAAGCATCACAGAGCCAGCCACGAAAGCAGTGAAGTGAACGGCATGCACCACGGAAGATGCAAAGGCGCCACAGAACTGTCCACGGATAGCAACACGTATTGTGCGACGGCCGAAGCCACGATCACTTCCACAATGTTAGATCTCCAGTATAGATTTTGTATCATTGCACATATTGGGAGGTTCAGATCCGTCAAAGTACAAGATTTTCCCGTACAGATCTGGATCTGGCTGAATCATGAGGTGACATGGCTTTCGCCTATAAGAAGACATGGCGCAGACCGATCAAGGGATCAGAAGTTTTGTTCATGCACCCTTAGTTGCCGACAGCTTACTTTTGATCCAGTTTTGCATGTCTTGAACAATAACTGTTTTTGTACTCATCATATGAATGATCTTTGATCTGTTGTAGTAGTTTGCCTCTTTTGAGTGAAAAATGTTTCATTACCTTCTCAAAATTATTTCATAGTCTAAATTCCATTAGGGTGTATCAATTTTGTGATTCATTGTGTTGACATCTTTTACCTCATTTTCTCTGAAATTCCCACGTGGCAGCCCTTTTAGGCAGATCATTTGAGCACAAAAGATCACTAATTGTTAGTGAATCTAGTCATCCTGGCTTGCCCAGTACCCAGGCCAATTAACAAGGTGATTCTCTTAGCATTTCTTGCTTGTCTAGATAAGCTTAATTGTAGGGTTAACTCTATTTTGAAGACAGATTTAGCCATAGTTGGGAGCAAACGCAAACACCGTTTGCAAACGTTTGTACCAAATGTGCAAATGTCTTGGTTGCATCTGCTGTGTTACAGATATATAAGAAATACTTCACACATTCAGAATTTCAGAATCTTAAACAAAATTTCAGATTTTCAAAGACCTTATGAACATGATAAAGATCTAAAAATTTCAGAATTATGAGAGTACAAACATGTTTCAAAGTCTTAGAAGTTTAAAGAAACTACAAAGATGTTAAACATGCAGAAATTTCAGAATTTCAGAATTTAAAATTGTCAAAAGGTTAATGTTACTAAATGCTAAAGCTCCACAGTAAGGCAAATGTCTTCTTCTCCATCTTCAGCAGATTCTGGACAATCATCCTAATCATTGTCACCATGTTCGGAATATGTTTCTAGCTCTGAACTTTCTTCTCCATCACTTTCCTCCTCAACCTCTTCTTCGTGTGTTTCTTTTATTAGTGCTTGTGTTTCAGCTATCTCTTGAAGCCTCACCTGCACAGCAAGCAATCTCTTTTGATCACTTTCAAACGAGATAGTATCAGGATCAGCTTCAAGTAAATCTCCCCATCTCCTTCCAATTTGATCCTGCAAACGCAAATTAGTATGAATGTAAACAAGCTTCTCAATGTTGGGAGGCAATAACCGGTTCCTCTTCTTGGTATGGATTATGCCAAAAGAGCTCCAGTTTGTTTCACATGCGCTGCTACTTGCTCCTTGGCTCAACACCCTTAACGCAACCTTTTTTAGATCAGGAAGACTACTCCCATAAGCATCCCACCATGAGACTGCCTTCAACATATTATGCCTTCATAATGCACCTGAAGAGCTAGTAGACAAGCTACTTAATTCATGCGAGGGATTGCGGAACTTCTCGAGTTGCTGAGTTAGTCTATCTTCAAGGTCTTCGTCGCCATTACACTACCTAAAAATTAACAAGTTATAATAGAAAGAAATCTGAAATAGAAATAAGAAATAGGAGTTTGAGAAATCTGAAATCTGTTACAGCTCTTTCTAAGACTAGTTATACTCTTAGATATACTCCTATTCACATGAACACTTCTAGAGAAGACTATCCAAAAGAAAGAATTGCAAAGACAACCTGAAAGAAATCTAAAATAGAAAAGAAAGTGCAAACATAATAAATGAAATCATACCTCGACATGAATGTTCTCCATCCTTGCATTATTTCGTCATCATCTAGTATCTCTTCGTGCTTTTCACCCTATATAGTGGATGCAACAAGAGGCCTACATCGTGCAATGTCGAATGCAACATGGACCATCTACCACTCCACGCACCCTCATCATCCTCTAACATAATCAACTTCTCTATAGCATCAATCTTCCACTCTTGAATATCTTTTTTCATAGGCCTTAATACCTAATTCATTGTGTCCATGAGCTCATAAACCAACCCCATCGTAGCACCTTCTCTATCTACAGCCCTGAGCATTTTCAGAATAGGAGCAACGACATAGCAAATCTCTTTGGCATTCCTGAAGAATGCATCACTCCTTATAATATCATATACAATCTGACCTTTAGGAGATTTAGAGTGCTTCCCTTTCTTCCATTCAGGACTCATGACCATGCGCAGCAAAGCACTTTCAAATTCTTCACCTGAAATTTGATCAAGACGATAAACATGTAAGCAAATCTTGTCTTTGCAGGCTTTACCAGCAGAACTTAGCAAATAAAGAAATTCCAGACTCTTTACGTGTAAGAAAAGTAACAATCTTTTCAGCATCACGAATCACAGGTTGCACCCAATCTAATTGTCCTATGTCTTCAAAAAGCAAATCCAAACAATGACAGGCACACCTTATGAAAAATATTTTCAGATAGTCATTCTCAATCATTTCTCCTGCCTTAACAGCATTGGATGCATTGTCCATGATCATCTATGGAATAATACAATATAATCATTAAAAATCAAAAATTATCAATGCACATAATTAGAAAGACAAAAATCAAAATCGATTGGGAAGGTACAAATCGGAAATATTACAAAAAATCAGAATTTTTAAAGAACTTGTATGTTTCAAGTGATGAAGATGATGAGCTTCATGAGATTGCTAATCTAGAGCTTCAAAGAGAAGGTCCCATGTTACGCGATGATGTAGATGAGGAAGAGTTGCCTGGGACTGAACCTAGTAATGCCTTATGGATGCTTGGTACTGGTCCCTTGCCTTAAAATCTATTACATCAGCTTCCTCCTTATGAATGTATTCCAGATCCAGCTTAAAGAACAAAGAGGATGTCTCCCTTTCAGCCTTTTACATGCTTTTTATCACATTTGATGATGTCTCAAGATGCCAAGAGATCAATCGATACGCTGCTGAGGTTAGAGAAAAGTCTAGAAGAAAATTTCAGAATGTTAGGAGCTGTTCTGCAGTAGATATATGTACTATGTTCAGGTTCTTGTGTCTTACCATTGCTATTGCACTCAATCCTTACAACAGGCTACACAATCGAGTGAGGTAGGGGCTGTAAATTAGACAAACTTTGGTAGGTTCATGTCAATGAAAAGCGGGTAGCAAATAAAGAGGTTCTTTCACCTAAGAGATAACAAACTACGTCCACATGACAAGACCAGTACAATCAATACACATAATTAGAAAGACAAAAATCAGAATCGATTGGAAGGTACAAATGAAAAATAGTTAATAAATCTGAAATATTACAAAAAATCAGAATTTTCAAAGAAGGCAAAAGTGTTCATGCATACCTGAGCAACATTTTCAGACCCAATATCTTCTATTACTTTCTTAAGCTCTAGATACAAATAATCACCCATTTTTTTTATTCCACTAGTATCCACAGATTTCAGAAATATTGTTCCCATGTAAGAAGATGCCATAAAATTTATGATTGGCCTTTTCCTGGTGTCAGACCAGCCATCACTGCATATTGAAACTCCGTACTTTGGCCATGCCGTTTGAAGCGGCTTCAATGTTTCCTACACAATAGCACAAGACAAACATAAAAAACCGTAATGAATACATCAAACAAATGAGAAACAAAGTAGTGAACTAGCTACCTGAAGCTCTTTATACTCCTTTGTTAAATATGATCCTCTCAAGTCATTATAACTTAGCGGGACGTATCCTTCACCTGCCTTTGTGATTTCCTTTAATGCTTTTTTGTACCACTGGTTATTTGTTGCATTATACGGAATTGCGTATGCGTAGAACCATTTCCTTTAAGCTCTATCAGCTGCATTTCTTCGTGTATGTCTCAACAATCTCACTAAAGGTCCTCCACCTTCAGCCTTGTCCTCCGCTCTCCTCTTTTTATTAGAATTCTTTTCTACCAATGTCTTCATGGTTTCTTGTGATTCATTTGCAAGGTTAATGACTTCGTTCTCCAACTCAACAACATCATCCTCACGATTAACCAACTGCTCCTCACGAATTACAGCTGCTTCTTCAGCTCTGGCCATTGCATTATATACTTCTGCTGGCACTTTCTTGCAACCTCCATTACTAGTAGAAGGTTTTTTCTTAGGACCAACTCCAAGTCCTCTTGTTCCAATCAGATGTGCCCTGATTCTTTGTGGAATTGTTGAGTATGGATGATCGCAGTACTTGCATTTCACCAGAAATACTCCTCTGTTTAGGCTTTTCCCAACAATGACATGATTCCATTCTGGCCCCTTCCTTCCCATTGCATCGGATTGTGATATGTGTTAAAAATTATACATGCATTACAATTACAATGGAGAATGAGAATACATAAAAACAAGGCATGCAAATTTCAAGGCCAAAGAGAATTAGAACATAACATTGCAGCGGTCTCTGTTCATAGACCAGCATGAAATCATGGGCAACGCAGGACTGTAGAATGATGCTCAGAGAAAAAATCAGCAGAAGCCCAAATTCGACAAACCCATGCTTAGATTGTACAGGAAAATGGATAAAATTTCAACAAAGAAGCAACAAACTTCAATTAAGAACAATGGGACAGAAGAATTTGATGCCTAAATTACAGAAATACCAATCAGAAAACCCCAAATATCAGCTAGAACTCGAAGTAGTAACGGAACTGGTTTTTTTTTTTTTTTTTTTTTTTTTTAACAAAAGAACACAGCAGGCGACTTATCTGAGTGCCTAAGAGTCGAAAAGGGAAGGATTCGGCGGGAAAGGGATACTTTTTGGGCCATTCCAAATTCGTCTGCCACCTGCGCCTTCAATTCCGCCGTCGAAACCTGCTGTCGAAACCTAATAAGGTATTTTTTGGACGACCTTGGTTTTTTTTGAACGACATGAACTTTTTTGGGGTTTTTTTTGTGCATGTTAATTTTTGGCTAATGTGCAAACGCGTTTGCTCCCAACTATTCAGCCGAACCAAAACTTAGGTTCTGAGCAGGTGATCAAGTGAGGGTTCAGCTTGCACTAGATCTCTGTATAGCAGAGCTCTGCTCATGGAGGAGCCGCAGTCACAGACCGGTTCTGCCTTTCAAGTGCATTTGCAGATTTGTAACAGATTTTTGAAAGGGATACAGTTATCTTCAAGTCCGACGCGTCCAAACTCAAATCCGACATAGGCCAACTCAAAATCAAGTCACAAAATAAAAAATCAAGCGCACATAAAGCTCGGCCAGGCTTGCCAGAAGCTCCACTCTTCGCAGAAGGCAAAGGAAAATGAGACGAAGTGGTAGGTAGGACCACATCTTCCTGCCCACTAGCCCGGGGGCTTCACCATGTGCAAACCGTACAACCCATGTTCGTGACTGGAAAGGGTAATTTTTATTGTACTCGGGGTCCGTAGCTGGCTTGGTTGCCATACGAATTTTGAAGCATACTATCGACCAAGTACGGTAGAGGTGGAGGAGCGGGAATTGGACGACCCGTATGCATCCTTGTAGGGGTCTATTGAAGATTGAAGCAAAATCTTGGATGGGTTTAGGGTTCTTGGCATGCATTTTTTATTTCTTCTCACTCTCGTGTGATTTTCATTTTGCAGGTTGAAGCATGGTTTATCTATTTCTTCCATCTACACTGCTATGATCTGTTTCCACAGAGCAAATCGATGCTTTATAAAGGTTTTTATATGTAGGAGCATGTGCAAATCGTGAGGCCATACATAATGGCTATTCATGCTTCAAAACCAGCTTCAAAACCGACAGTACATTGATTTATGATGTAGATACTCCAAGGTGGAGCTTCTTGCCTAATCAGGGCTTACAAGTACAAACAGCCAGGCCGTTGAAGTGCGACCTTATCCAGTTTTAGGTATGTGCTTTGCATTTGGTTGCTGTCACAATACACCAGCTGCACATCCCAGATGTATAGAGATATATTTAGTCAGACTGGTGTGGTCATTGGAGGTGGCATTCAGATCGATGCATCTATCAATCCTGGAAATAGGTTATTGATACTTTTGTTCAGAGTAAATGCAAAAGAAATGAATATCTACTACTGATGATTGGTTGGAATATGCTCCTGATATATAAGCTATTCAAGACATAATAGGGAAATATCAAGTTTCGTCTCATTGTCTATATAGAAATGCATTTTAAAAATTGATCTTTCAAGCAAAACCATGTATGAAAAGCCTTCAGTATTTCAGAAGCTAATGATTTGTGTCAAAAAGATGTCTGCCAGCGTTGTTCTCATGTGAAGCATTAGTCAAAGAACAGACTAATGCTATAAGTTTCTGCAATTCAAGTTTGCTTAATCGGGTTGAATCCTACATCACTTCATGTCTAAACCAATATTCTCTTGACTATTCCCTAAAACATTAGGCATGGTTTGGTTTTCTTCTCAAGGATCTCCATGGTGATTTTGTATTATTTGGAGACCACCACTTCCATATGCGTGTTATGTTTCTTACCTTGGGTCATGGTAACAGTCCAGGATGGATGGAATGGATCAGCTTGGAGTTGATATGACCATGATGGCTGGTCAGCCATGGATGTTAGAATTTGGAACTTACTCCATGTTAGACCTGCAAATAACCTCTGGGTCAAAGGTAAAGGGGAAAAGTGAAATGAAAGCTAGTTTCCACTATATAAGGGAAGTATGTTTGAGGAAAGAGATCACCATCCTCAGCAAAGTGTATGTTTCAGTACTCAGCAACTCTGAAGATGTGAAACTCAGGAGCCGCTGTTGATGCATTGGTGGAATAACCTGGACTATTCTTATTATGCAGGAATGCTATCAATAGCATATGCAGGTAGTAAGCCTGCTGCAATATCTACCCCGCGTTATGTTGCTGATATGAATTATGTAGTGACGAGTTTTTCACTGGTATGCAGCTAATATTAAGGTTTGTTCAGGTGG
>JAANSK020254219.1:0-12942 GCA_011763485.2 Isoetes engelmannii
GTGTCGCGACACGTGGATAGGCTAGAATTCAAGCATTCAGGTGACCTCGGGTTAGGCAACCCTGCTAAAAAAAAAAAAAAAAAAACACGTATTTCTATATTTAATTTCAAAGATTTGTCATGTCCGCATAATTTTCTTGAGGAAATATATTCTAAAATGAACTGAATTAAATAAATTTTTATCATCCACGAAAACCAATAAGCTTATGAGACCCAATCGAAGTACAGCAAATGTATTACTTTCACAATTAAAAAAACCCCTCCCCGAAGGGATTTCGAGGGAAAAGCCTTTGTAGTAATAAGCATACTGATCAACTGTACAATGATACATTAAGACTGTGTAAGGACATAGCTAAGTGTGCATATCTATTACCTCCTATCCCAGTAACCTGACTGAAACAGTGCCCAACATCACATGGAGCGGCTGGTTACGCAGGACCGACTAAGCATAGTGTGCCCAAATATGGCCAAATGTTGAATAGTTCTGAAGAATGTGACATCCTCAATAAGTCCCCGCTAACAACACTGACAAAGCATGTCCTCTCGTGCCTTTTGATTCCGTCTGTCTGTCTCAATTCTAACGCAGTGCACACCTGCACGAATGGATGCTATTAATCTGTGCTTCTTCATAGGAAATGTGTATCCAGAAAGGTTGTGGACCTCGTTCAAACATGGGATTTATCCGGCTCTATTAGTGTGTGGTCTTGACCTGTTCCAGGGCACCAACGTCCCAAAGCTTATTTGGGAAGAAAGCATTGAGGTATTGCCTTAAGTTATGGTGATCCTCTTCAGCTTGTACCTGTATGCACCTGTGCTCCTGCACATTCAACCGGGAAAACCATTCAGCTCGTTTTCCTTCCAGTAGACTTTGAGATGCTGCGAACCTATTGTCATGGTATAAGAAAGGTTGGAGAGATGAGTATTGCCCTCACTGACCACCTTCTGAAGTAGATGAGGTGGCGGTCGAATGTGACTTATCTCTTGCAGAAGGATCTGTTATGGAACTATGGATTTTACCCCAAGTGCCCTAGCTAGGAAGGCTTTCTGCACGCGCTCCAACCAGGTGGCAAAGGATACTACTGGGCTTCAGACCTCGACCTTGTATAGAAGAACGAGCCCCACTAAGACCCTGATCAAAAGCAAGTGATGGGCTCAGTTTTAAGCTCTGCTCTAGAATTATTATTCTGCATTGCATATAGGGTCTTACAGCCCGTCGCCACTTGCACTCGAACATAAGTGCCCCAAAATGTGCTACAATGAAACTCAACCCCCAAAAATTTGTAAGTGGGTGCAACCTTCACATTTTGGCCCTGATAAGTGAAGGAGAGGGACCTTGGCTGAGGTGAGAATGAGACAAGCAGTACCTTAATTTTAACCCAATTAACGCGCATTCCAGTGGCTCTGCAGGGCATCAAGATGTTGCTACATGGCAGACGAACTCAAAGGCCTACATCGTCAGCGTATATAAGCTGGGTAATGATTTGATGCATGAACTGAGCTCTGTCACAACCAATGGCAGACGAACTCAAAGGCCTACATCGTCAGCGTATATAAGCTGGGTAATGATTTGATGCATGAACTGAGCTCTGTCACAACCAAATAATAGCCTTTGGAAGTAACAACGTCATCATAGATTTTGCCAGTTCTTGTCCAATTGAAGCAAAGGTTGAATCTGGCAGAAGATTGTGTTAGGTGATGGGCTTTTCCAGTTTTTGCAAGCAGAAGGGAAGCCAGGCTTTCTAAAAGGAGGAAGGGGTCTATTATCAATGCTGGCCAGTCTCTCACAAGAGGGGCCAGACTTCAACTTGCCTAGGCATCAGATGCTTTGATCATATTCAAAAAATACATCCAGGAATTTTCTTTACAGCTTAAAAACTACTTCAGAGAAAATGCATCAAACCTATAAAAGCTTTAGCAGACGCCCAAAACCTGATCATTCTATCAAACCGTCTTATGTGTGACTGCAACTAGGTTCTTTGGTCTATTTAGCATGGCGTTGATTGCTGCCGGATTTGGCATGGCCATTAGAGCCACGATTGCCAGAGAGGGCATTCATCCCAAGAATCATCTTATGTGTGCCTGCAACTAGATTCTTTGGTCAGGTCGTTCTTCGTTCGCCATAGCTTACCGCCAAGAACATGGCTAAAAAGGATCTTGGGTGCTCGCCATGCCCGTCCTTGTAGCTTCGAGCTCTTGAATGCGGCACCAGAGCTTCAGCAATCACATCGCAGTAGAAAGAGAAGGGTAGCTTGCCTTCGAAGAAACGAAGCTCTTCTAGCACACGCGTCAATTTTTTTTAAAAGGAGCCTTACGAACACATGCACTGACCTGTCGAGATTTTAGGATAGAATAAAAAAATAGAATCTTCCCTATTATAATTACATATGAGAGAAAGACATCTACCACAAAATTTAATTGAACCTAAGCCATTGGAACAGACTCGTATCTTTTGTGAACAATTGGTTCCTTCACAAGGATGACGCTTTTATGGAATTAAAGCCATTTGAGCCTAGCAAAATGAACGTATTGAGCACACTACCAACAAAGACTACAAGTGAAATTTGTGATGATTTTTTGTTTTCAATGGTAAATATGAAAGAATATAATTACTAACTTTTGAAAAATCTTTGTGCTCTAATGTATGCGGAGATACAATAGTGGTGTTATGTATGTGCTTGCCAAAAATAGCCATTGCACAATATGGAAGAGAGTTAATATATGTGACCTTTCCACCGAATCACGAGATTCAATTATAAAAAACAATTTGTTGGTATGAAGCAAAATAAGTACAAATAGACAATGTTGTTTTGCTCCTATGGCCAACATGATGTTAAAATATTTGAATGAGCCAAATTTTCAGATAACCCTTTTTTTTTCTTCCTTTTGGCTAAAATAGCGCTTTTTGCTAAAACGCTCACACTTCTAGCCCGGGGATGGCCCGAGCAATGCCATTTAGCTCGAGCAACGCCCAAGCAAAATATCACACTCCCATAAAACCCTCGCAAAGGCCGCTAGCGCTCAACTAGGGCAAAGGCAAACACACCACACATTCGGTATTCAAGATACCGATAAATGTAGATAAGACATCAACTTGCAATATTCCAAAGTAGTCCGAGCTAGCAAAGTTGATAAGAGCGACTCACATGATTGGATAGAACACTCCGTTGACGTGATGTCATAGGGGACTCATTTTTGTTTTAGGGGGAGATTTTTGCCAGGTTCCACCTATAGCTCCACGAGAAATCGACCAAAAATCGTGCATGCTTTCTTGACGTACTCATACATATGGGACCATCTTGAGAAGGTTTGCAAATTGTCTTTACTATGATTTGGGCAACGGTGGGGCGTAGAAATAGGGGGATTAGAATTTCCTTTTTTTTTGTTTTTTTGTTTTTTTTTTTTTGCATTATGGTGCAAGTATAGAAATCTTGGGCACCTGTAGCCCGAGCATGGCGGGGAAATATAGAAATCTTGGGCACCTGTAGCCCGAGCATGGCGGGGACAGAAGAGCTTCGCGGGCTTCGTGGCTTTCCTTGCCAAGTTTTCGAACAACGTGGCTGGCTGGAACAGTGCAGTATTTAGTGGAGTTGGCTTCCGGCCTGTGGCTTCTGGTGCAGAGCCACACTGGCGTCTACTTCTGAAGACTCCCTTTCGTGCCTTTGCAGTCTTCCTTACCAAGTTTTCAAGCCGCGTCCCAAATTTGGCATGCTCGCATCCTGTTGCAGATAATGTCAATGCAGGTATGCAGGTTCTGGTAGGCATGTGGTTTGCTTAGATGGTTTTCTAGTAGCCAGCGTTGTTGTGCTTAAGAAGAGATGTACTCCATGTAGTCTAACTAAATCATTGAGATTGGATATTTGCAGGATGAAATGAAGGCAAGCAACAGAAGATCGGCTGGTTCAGAGGCTGTTAGACCAGAACCGACTGGTTTAAGTTATAGCAGGCTGTTCTTCTTTGTTCACTTAATCTCTGTTGTTGGTTTCGTGTATCAATTTCCTGTTGTAAATTGGGTGAACATCGGTTGAAACTTGCTTTGTGAATTCGGTGTGTGTTCCTTTCTTGTGTTTGTTTTGTGTTCTTGATTTTGAGGTTTCCAAATTAGCTGGTGCTGCCTATTTTGGCAGGGGGTTCAAATCCCCTTATAAGTGTTGTGTGAATCTCATCCGAGATGGTGGAGAGCTGTGGACATTGGATTGGAACTGACGTTCCGGTGCTACCTGCGCATTGCGCACAGAGTGCTACGTATTTATATGTAGATACATATTATACGGCCGTTTTTTAGTCTACGGGGGTGTGAGGTGTAAAATCCTCACACCTTGATTTGGAATATTTTGGGAATTAAACGGATCCAATGATCTAGAAAAAACGAGGAGTGTGTGAGGAGTGACCATAAGCTCACTATAAATATGTGGGTAATGAAAAATTATTACAAAATAAATCATGTCTATCCTTCAAACATCAACATGTGGTCATATTGAAAGTTGCACATATATAGACGTTAAAGTCCAAGTAAAAACACAAGCCAGGACAATAGCGCAGCAACGCTGGGCACGTTTATCAGTCTCCATCTTATCTTACTCGATGCCCCTACTATAGTTGCGACTCCTTTAGGGCAACCCTATGGGCGACAGCACCGTGTTATTGTTTGGTATTATGAGGTTTATCATTTCAAATGTTGGGATACCGGCGCCTACCTCTTTCCAACGAAATCAGAGGATGGAGTAGGAGCATAGAATCTGAAGCTTGTAATCAGAGGATGGGGTAGAGCATAAAATGTCAGTCGAGCTTCTCAGGGCCCCAGGCAAATATTTTTGGGTTCATATATGACGACTATCGAAATCAGAAGATGATACGGTATGGATTCTAAACACAAACCTTGAATACGTTCTTATCCAATAATGGGCAAGGAATCCCAAGGTTCCAGATGGTTGTTGGAAGCACTTGCCCGTGCCAAGAGTGAACAGAAGCAGGGTGTTCCTGTATCTAGAGACCTTGCTTACTGCTTTTTGGACGAATGCAAACAATGGCCAGATTCAGATCTTTGTAGACAAGTTCAGTCTTTGATGGTCACCAGTGGCCTAGATTCTATCACAGTCTTGTCTAACCACCTCATTCGTCTGCTAGTTTTGTGCACAAATTTGATTGAATCAAATCAAGCATTCACCAGGGTTGTAAACCCTGATCGTTACACATGGAGTGCTATTATTGATTCACATGCTAAGTTAGGCCAAACAAAGATGCCTTTGGACTTATATTGTAGTATGCAAAATCAGAGTATAAAGATGGATAGAGTCATCTTTCTAGGTACTTTGAAAGCGTGTTGCAATCCAGGCAAGGCAGAGCAGGGCAGGTGTATTCATGAACATATCATAGAAAGTGGTCTTCACTTTGATATTTTTGTGGCGAATGCACTGATTGATATGTATTGTAAATGCATTAGTTTGGAGGAGGGACGCAGAGTCTTCTATCAGCTGCAGAGTCCAGATGTGGTATCTTGGAACGCGTTGCTTAATGGTTATGTTCAGCATGGAGAAAGTTACCTCGCCTTAGAATGTTTCGAGAAAATGCAGCATTCATGCTTAATCCCAGATACAGTAACTTTCTTAAGCGTTCTAAAGGCTTGTGGAACCATCTTATGTCTCCTACCAAAGGGTAGAACCATTCATAGCATGATTGACAAAAAGGATACGCAGTATGATGTTACCATAGGGACTGCACTTATAGATATGTATGCCAAATGTGAGGCCATGCAGGATGCACAATGGGTTTTTGACAGATTGCTCAATCAAGATGCAGTTTCTTGGGGTGCATTGGTATCAGGATATGCACAGCAAAATGGCCAACTTGCTTTAGAGTACTTCAAAGTTATGCAGCATGAAGGCATATTTCCAGATAAATATCTGTTCTCAAGCATCTTGAAAGCATGTGGCAGCATGTGTGCAATAGAGTCAGGTAGGTATTTTCATAGACAGATCATTGGGAGTGGACAAGACCATGATATTGGTGTAGCAAATGCCCTTATTGACATGTATTCTAGATGTGGGAGCTTAGAGGAAGCACAAAGGGTGTTTATTAACTTGTCGAATCGAGATGTTATATCATGGGGTGCAATAATTGCAGGATATGCGCAGCTTGGTGAAGCGAAACTCGCTGCAGAGTGCTTCGAAGACATGCAATGTTGCGCCATTGTTCCTAATGACATTGCATTGACCAATGTGCTTGCTGGATTAAGTCGTGCAGGTTTAGTGGATGAAGCTCTTTATTGTTTGAAAACTATGAACGAGTGCCATGGTATAAAACCTGATATATATCACATTGCTTGCCTGATTGATCTTTTGGGTCACGGAGGATATTTAGACCGCGCAGAGGATTTACTTAGCATTATTGAACCCGACACCTGTGTCTGGACGACTCTGCTCAATGCTTGTAAAATGAATTGTAATATAAATCTAGGAAAACAATGCTTTAATGCAATTGTTCATGAAGATCCTATTGGATCTCAGGCCTATGCAGTTATGTCCAACATCTACGCGGGTTCACATGTGGAGCACAATGCTTTGGAAGTATACTGAGATTCATTTGCAAAAGAAAAGGTAGAACTATGGATTGACAATGTGTCCTGCAAAAGGAATTGGCCACGTAAGAAGATTGAATGCAAAAGTGGTGCATTATAACGTCCATGGCTATGCATTCTTGCATGCCTGGCTTGCCATTCTTGCATCTAGAATGGAAATGGGCAAGGCATTATTGCATCTTACCTGTTGCTACAGGTAGGTGCGTCCATGACAATGTAGAAGGGACATTGGTCCACCATTCATCATTCATGGCTGTGCCAGCTCCCTACCACAGCCGGTCGCCCCTAACGGGGCTCCCCGTTGTGCAGGTTGCTCGTACAGCCAAGAATGGCATCCCCATGACCCTTCTCATAACGAGACCTGCTTTTTGGCGTCATGTTCTTTGTTACTATCTGCAAATGATTTGCTTCTGCATGACCAAGTCTGAAGAATGGTGCCCGTCAATAAAACACTACAATTTTCCATCGAGATAATCTAATCATCTTAACCAATTGATTCAATGCAACGGCACCCATATTCCTAGAGCATAGGTCAAATCGTTTCAATCTCATGAAAAGAACTAGTAATTAGTTAATCTATAACATCTAAGAACATGTGTAGTATGATGAAGGCTCGACAGCTAGAAATTTAGCTCAAAGCTATAAACCTCCAAAGGGAATCACAATGTATGCACAAGAGGGATCGCATGCATATCTCGAATTCTGACATTTTTGAGTCTTCTCCAAACAAAGCAATGACTATGCTTGAAATTAAGGCATTCCTTTTCTTCCACGGCTCGAACGCCCGTTTATCCTAACCAAATGGCCATAGGCCTTCGTCGAAAGTTGCTTCTTATCTGGACTGAACTACGTTACTGGTTGTTTGCAACCCATTTTCTTCGTCAATAGGGGCAAAATTATCCTCCGCAATTGAACAATGTGCAGGGAATGGATGCAAGCAAACATCGACATTCCTACGTACTTATCGTCAATGCTCAGTTATCGGGGAACCCAATTCAGGTAATGCCCATGCCTGTCGGAAATTTATTGCTTCTGATCTCAAGAACCATACTTCCTGCTCTACAAGTCCCATAAAAGGCGCTCCACAGCTTCCACGCATACATAGGATATTTCTTAGCCAAATTCAGACAGGGCACTCACAAAGACACCCAAAATTAAACCAATATGTTCTTTTTGGTTGATCGTAGGGGGCAACTTTTGCGGGAGGGGGGATTGGCTTATAGAAGGCCCCGACTTAGTTTAATGATAATACTATGTGGAATATTTCTTAACCATAGTAATTGTATGGCTGAGATGGTTTGGGATTGTCTGGGATTTCCTTGGGTTGAAAGGACATTTCAACAGTGCAGATTTTCTTGGCAGCCATCGAAAGGTGGGGATGCGATCTCCGTTTTTGGGCATCGGCACGGGCAACAGGCAGTGGCGGTTGAAGCGGAAGGTGAATTGTACATGGTGTCTTGGAGGCTATCATCTGCAGCTTGTGTTAGCCAGATGTGGCATATAGCCGGATTTGGCAGACAAATATATATGGTATGAAGCCGATTTTTCAAGATGTCCTAGTTTTCTTAGAGGTAAACTTGGTCTAAGGGTTGGCATCTGGTCTGAAACACTTACAGAATTTTTCAGAGCCGAATACATAGAAACTATAGAGAAAACACGGGTATTGATGTGCTACAACTCACGTCTTAAATACTGTTCTTAGAAGCATGTAGCAGTGCAAACGGACAGCTACCATACTTAGGTTTCCTTCCCTTGGGTTGCTTTGTTAAAAATACAAGAAACTAGAATAGATTAGACGTTTTTTTAGGTGAGACAGAAAGTCTAAGTTAAGGGTTTCTTTCTTAACTGGTGTACATTCTTTACTAGACATTTTTTGTTGTTTTTATCCGAGAAAAGGGCTTCGAGATTGGAAATGTTCAAAAATTATATATGACTACAATTTTGTAGTTGCATGCAACTTGCTAAGTTCAAATACATTTGTTTTTAATAATGTCATTTCTGAATGTTTGACGTAAATTATTTTTTTCGTCCTAAATCATTGATTACATACAATGCTTTATCCATGAAATACAATAACAGTGATATTTCCTGCATTCCCTAGACCAAAGGACATTATCAAGCAATGTCTCCAACCTTTCCAAATTTGTAAAGCAATGAGATGCCAAAAAATACCGTTTTGATAAAATTTGACAAAATTTGACAGTGAGAACTAGGAGTGGAATCTATTATTTTTGGATTTGTCGAGATAGCTTTAATATACATCAAATTAGTGCTATGAAGTTGTTCAAAATGTTATGAAGGTAGTGGTGGATCTCACATCATTTAGCTTTATGTTCTTATATTTGTAGTTGGAAAAGTATTAGCGAAGCCTTTCACTTCAAATTGAATTGATCATCCTGAGCCATTTTTGTTTCAATAAGCAGACTAGGTGTATGAGTTCTGGTGGTGAAATTAAAACATTCTATGTACTTCCCTCCTTACTGCATACTCGATGGTCAAAAAACTTCTATAGCATCAGTATATAAATTAGCCTTTGCTACACCAAGAAAAACTACACAAGATTCTAGACCAATATGCCAACTGTACAACATCTTTTGCAATTGGCATCTCTTTTTGCAATGACATTAGATCATTGATTTGTTGTACATTGTGTTGATGTTCAATGTACAACAAAACATATCATCATCTAGCCACAACATGGAACATGTGACTTGTTGTTGCAGATCGAATGTAATTACATGTAACAATGCAATTGTGAACGATGTGGATGGCAAAAATATGATTTCTAATGTAAAAATGCTAAAGGTATTAGCATCGCAACAAAACAATCATTATTTCTATATCCATCTAAGATTAACAATGAACTACTTAATCCTTTTGATGCTAATTATTCTTCGTTGTTTCTTTACTAAATATGGAATATCGGACATCTCATGAGAATAAATCTAGCAAATGTCAATCTTTATATAGAGATAATGAGTGATACCAATCATGCCATATAAGCACCAAATTATTAATTTGAGAAAAAATACAGTCTCATTTTGCTCCAAATAGCTTGCAACAAGCATATAAAGGGTAGTTTGTAGATGGTTGTAGTGCCTCTGAAGCAAAAAAGCCTTCAGGTCACTCAATAATTGCAAAATTAAGAGCTTCGCTTTCGGTATTCTCACTGAAATACTGCCGCTTTTAGAATATACTAAAGCATTATCTATGCTTCGGAGTACGCGATAGAAGGTTGTAAGGATCTCCATTGCAGTTTTATTGACCATGGCTATACGACATAAGATGTAAACTATGGACAAGAGCATTCATAATCCAATAATTACAGCACACATAAAGCTTAGAAGAAACAGCATGGCGATGAAGCCAAGATGAAAAATTATCTTACTATATACATCACTATTGTATAGTAGCATCCAGGAGTAACCATCAAGCTTATGAAAATTGCAATGGTGATCAATCGTAGGGGAATCCATATTTGACTATCCTCATTCTGGGTCATGGATAGATCACCCAGAGATTTCGTAGAAACATGCGGTGTCCCTTCATCATTAACTGGCACTTCAGGTCTCGCCCTATCAATTTGTTGTTGACCAAACTGAAGGCGATCATCCATATCATATCTGTGTGGCCAGTTGTTCCCATTTTTCCTGTCCGAGATCATCAGCATAGTCTACAAGGCCTTCCTCTAGAGACCAATTAAGGATCTGGGTGGCCTGTGATGCATGCTATCATAGAGGTTAATAAATTCATGAGAGTTGGCATTGAAGTCCACTCCCGTGTCTAATAGGTCATCTAGTAGCTCACTCGTTGATACTTGCATCGGTTAACCTGGCACAAATTTACAAGCCATTAGAGGCATGAAAACGTTTAAACCACGAAGCTTCCAATTTTCGTAGAGGAGGCTCTGCAGAAGCAAGGTCCCTCTCCATGTTAACTATACCTCTTTTTATATGGTCCACTGTGTCGGCTCTGGTTTGACCTGTCCTCAATTTGTCCAAAGTGTCAATCAACACCGTAAAATTTTGATATAAAGTCATCCGGTTGCCCTTGTCCTGATCACCGTCTCCCATTTCATCTTTGCCTTTTGCTTCTGGATCCTTAAATGCTAGTTTGGCCAGGTAAGTGAAGAAGCTTTGAAGGAACCTTGTTTTCTTTTCATTGTGTTCTAAAGCTATACTCTCTTTTTTGCTGGATCAAATCAACCCTAGAAAACATACCATATGAGAAAAAGTCAATTACGCGTCCATCTTGCGAAACAAGCTGCTCCACAATATAATACGCAATAGAAGTCTTCATTTGTGGTGAGAAGAGAACATCTTTATCCAATTCCATCCATCTACGCTTTATTCTGTTTATGAACATTTGCTTCTTGTGTTTTTGGTCTTTCCTATCAACCTCCACATCACCGGTGCGATCCCAGTCAGGAATGATGCACTTCTTTCCCGGATGAGATGGCAAGGACAACAATAGATCCAATCTTGCCCCCTTAAGTGGAACTCTGGCATCACCTCTATTAATGAGGATATTAGTGAGGTATGGTGTTGCTTGACATGCGCTTCTTCACAAACCCAGAATCTGCGTAGCTGCCAACATAAATTTGGCCACCATCTTGGATCTGCGATAAGCAATAGAGATAGTTGGGCATGTGGCCAGGAAGGGGTAGCATGAGCAGGTGAAATATGTTGCATGTCATCATTGGCGAGACCCTTTCGTACAAATCCAAGAATTAAGACACTGTCCAAATCTGTTTTAAAGCTCTGCATGTCGATACAAATGAACTGAGCATGCTCAATAAGAGCTGCAGTGGGAATACCAGCCTGTGTGCAAAATTGGACCTTATTTCTCAACTGATGATGCGCTTTATCTTTTTCTGGCATTACGACATCGTTAATACAGGATAATATGGCGGCAGGGAGTGTACCCAGAACAAACATCTTATTGATATTCTGCCTAATATAAGCTGGATTCGTGTTTGCAATTTCAAGTAGCCGATCCTCTGTGAACGCAGGATATGTCGTATAGAAGTCTTGGAAGCTTACATACTACACTTTCGTGCTGGTTTTGGCCTGGTGGAGGACCTCTCGCTCCATCAGTCAACGACTGCAAATCGGTTGCCCACTGCTTGTAGTCGAACCCACAGGTATAATCTTTACTGATCTTCATGTAATATGTGTGATGAAGTATCTTGTATATCAGACGATCTACCTCAGCATGTGACATATCCCTCAGAGAATGAAGGAAAGTCTTGTTGAAGAAGTCCTTGGCAAGTTTCAGAGGGATGAAGTCTTGGTCGTCGCCTAATTCCTTCTTGACCCACTTGTTCACTACATCTATCACCTTAGACCATGTCGCCTTGGGGCAAGAAGAGCCATTGCTTCTCATCTTTGAGCTCTTCTACTTTGAGTTGGAATAGACAAGGTTAGTAAGATCGCCATGGCGATCCAGGCGAGCACAAAAAAAAAAAAGTAATTATGTAATTTCTCCGGATAATCGCGACTGCGATCATGGGGAGTTGAACTATAGTACTTAAACCTTACACCAGGTAAACATTAGATAAGTTGCTCTGCAATCGCGACCACAATTATCAAAAGCTAAACTAGACTAGTTAAACAGCATACAAGTGACATCCTAAACGACAGACATACCATCCAGTTTGTAGCTTTGCCCTGCACGGGTAAGTCGAGTGCTTGATGCACCCAAACCAAAGGGGGTTTTAGGGGGGATTTAATTTACAAGTGTTGTTAAGATTTAGGAAGGGCGCTGGTGATGGCGCCCGGAGCTAGGGTTTGACGGCAAAACTTTGACAGGTGATATCTCTCTTATCTGGTGTCAGATTTCTATATGCTTGGGCTCGTTGGAAAGCTTGTTCCGAGCTTTTTCCACAGATGTATAGCATCAGCTGTTTTGCGCTTGGGGTGTTGCCTCAAACAGTCAATTTCCGGACTGGTTCGGATGGCTCCTGCCAGGCAGGCCTCGCAATCAAGGGGTTCTGCGTCTGCGAAGAATCATGGGTTGGGGCTGAAACCCCGTGAGATGGCCAGGAGAAAGAATCCAGTGGAAAAGGGTAAAGCTTTGGCTGATGTTGGAATGGATACACCGTCTTCTCCGGGATTGCAGAACATGGCTTTGGGTGTGCAAGGAGATGGGTTGGGTGTGCAAGGGGATGGGAAGGCGGATATTGGCGGAGATGAAGACTCTCCTGGAGACACCGTCGGTTGAGAGGTATGCGGATTGCTCTTCTTCGCAATTCAATTCTGAAATTCCAGTAGATTGTGTGCTGGAAACTCCGGCTATAATTCCTTCGAGCATGCCGCCTCTTGAAACTGCATCTGTAAATCTCTCTAGTCCTCCAATTGGGGAGGGTTT
>JAANSK020254230.1:0-12941 GCA_011763485.2 Isoetes engelmannii
ATGGCTGAGTATTCAATTTTTAAAGAAATTTGAGCCATGCAGATGTTTGTTACTTGCTTCAGATTGTTTAATTCTGTGATATGCTGAGTATTCAATTTTTAAAGAAATTTGAGACACAATGGTGGTGATCCCGGACCGCGGGAACTCCGGGCTGTGGAGGTGCTCCTGCTCTCCGGAATCACCAACATTACTTTTGTATTTTATTTAAGGCACCATGGTGGTGATCCCGGCCCGCGGGATCTCCCGGGGGGGGGGGGAGGCGTGGGGCTGATAACTTCCCCGTTATTAGCCCCCTTGGTGCTCCTGCTCTCCGGAATCACCAACATTTTTTAGTGGTGATACCGGAGGACGGGAGGTAGGCGGACGGCCAGGATTTGCCGTGAGAACAGACGGCCATGATCTGTGCAGGGGGCTGACATGTGTCAGTACGACAAAACGGAGGCCCCTGGAACGGGCTCCATCGAAAAATGGGGGTGATCCCGGAGGCCGGAATTAACACCTCCGGAATCACGCAAACCAGGGTAATATTATCCTCACCCGCACGAAGGCACTTTGGAGTAAAACCAACTAGATTTTTCTCTCATGATTCCACCCATAGCATCGAAAATGATTTTTATCATACGTTGTATGCATGTATGATGGCTTTTGTAATTTGTTTTTCTTCCACCTCTTGAGAATCTGCCCGATTCTGCTAATAACAGGCTATTTGCTACAGCTAGGCCCATCCTTTCTCAAGTGCAATGCTCCAAACATGATTGCAGCCATAGCATCACAAGTGATCTTTACAAATATGTTATATGCATGCTATGATGGCTTTTTTAATTTTGTTTTTCTTCTCTTCTTGAGAATTTGCCGTATTCTTGTAATAACATGCTATTTGCTCAGCTAGGCCAATGTTTTTTCAAGTGCGAAGCTCCAAACATGAATATATTAAAAGCTCCTCTCCTGTTGTAAAGAGGAAATAATGACTAGTAGAATGTGATCTCTAAGAAATGCCCAAAATTGCTTGTTTAGCATATTTAAAGCAGAATTTGCTGCTATGGATATGCAGCATGCATATTGTGTTTAAGGGTTTTGTATGATCTACAGATTCGTGGAGGTTCCACTGCTAAAGGGTCAAAAGTGCAACTTGAAGTTCCCGAGTTTTCATGGGAGGAAGTTGCAACACGTATTTTTATCAGCTTAGATTTGTATTACTATTCTTTGGCATGCTTTGATGTGTACTCAAATGGAAGCCTGTTGATCCAAGCTTAGAATATTGTGGGTTGCTTACCATTGAATTCTTACATACGGCAAAAGCTAATGATGCCTCTACTTACACTTGAAGATTACCCAAAGTAAGAGGTTAGTTGTTTGGTAAATGGAAATGGAAGATAAGAAATTAGCAGATTGTGAGGGCAAGTATTTTGAGATAAGAACATGACAGCAAAGCATGGGCCAAGCATTTTCCATGATTAAAGCAAACATTGCCATGTGCTTGCTATTGCAAGGCCTTCAATAGAATTCAACACGTCCTTGCATTTGCATTTGGCGTTACCCTTTACTCCTCCAGATGATTATCAACATTAACATTAACATTAACGTTCATGTCATCTTCAATGTCTATTAGTTTGTATAAATGTGTATCTTTGTACAAATAAAACCAAAGTAAAGCCAAAGAAGACGAGTAAACTATCCTATACATGCCATTTAATTTCAAACGTGGTCCATCTTATATAACTTAACTACAAGGTGTGTTCTAGAGCCATTTTATATTATACTTGTACATGTAAGTTGCACCCAATCATAAAATTCAACATTTATCGCTAGGATGACAAGACTCTAGGCTTACGTAATTGCTTCTATTCGAGTTTCAATGACTCTGATTCTAATTCTTTCTCAAGTACTTGCTTTCATGCAAAGGGAAAACGAACATGATCCTCATCTCCTTAGCACCCTGCAAGGTGAAAACAAACCCGACAAATCGACAAATCAACTTATTTTCAAAGATTTCGGATCACAAACTCTCACAACTCAACTAGATCTATCTTCTTTTTCTTTTCTTTTTTTTTTCTGTTTTTTTTTTAGGGCAAGGTTGTTTTTGTATTTCATTTAAAGAAAATACATGGTAGAGTATACCATGACAGGTATACTTGATAAGCTTCCCATCCTCGGAAAGCAAGTCCAAAATTGGATCTGGTCCTTATAAAATGGATCCAGAAACCAAATCAAGATACATCGAGATTTGTATAACTGATATAAACAACCTATAAATAGTCTCGGACCATATAAGATCCAAAGATATCTCACTATTCTAGTTGTTCCAGGCATCAACTAAATCTCGAATAGTGAGATCTGCAACAGCTTTCCTGCCAAAGATGTTCAGCATCCTGTCGAGATCCTTGATAGTGTAGTTGGTGAAGTCCATCAACAGTAGGACATGGACTTCTCTTTTCTGCTGCCATTTATGGTATAAGGCTTCAAAAAAAGGCTTAAGATCATTATGGAGCTAAATCTCACTTCTGTCCAGGAACTTCTTGATTGCCATGCCATGAATCATTTCCTGTTTCAGCAAGATCAAAGTATCTCCTACCTCTGTGAGGTCAATCTTGGTGTCCTCTTCATCCGAGTTAGATGCTTCCTCCATCATCCGGGATGAGCGCCCCTGCTTCCTAAGCCTCCTCTGCTCCTCTGTGTAAAACATCATAAAAAATTGTTAGATTTAGAGCAAAGAAATCATAAGGACCATGAAATCTTCCTATTCTTTCCCATGCAAGGTCCCTATGTTTTCCTTTCTTGAGCTTGTGTGCCACTGTTGAGATCTCAAGGAGATTCAGAAACATGCACTTCAACCAACACATGGAGGGGGGGGGGGGGGGGGTAGAATTTATAGTGACTCTATTCCTATGCAGCCACACCACCCAACCACTAATTGCTCTTGTGGTGTTTACCATTATGTCCCCTGCCTTCCAGAAACTAAGAAGATTATCTTCATTTGGTGCTCTCTGGTTTATTTGAGATATCCAACTCCAGAATTCTGCTAGCCAGGGGCCGAGGAAAACATGATTGGAAGTTTCCTTGTGCCCACACAAAGAGCAGAGTTCAGATGTACTAGCATCATACTTAGCAATCATTGCCTTTGTAGGCAAGCTCTGATGTAAGACTAGCCACCTAAAAGTTTTAATTTTTTGTGCAGTGTAGATTGGCCAACCATCTGCACATGTCTTTGCCAAGTCCTCCTCCTCACAGCTCCATAAACTATTGGCACAAGATGTCTTGATGGAAATAAGAGCCCTATAGATCTCTTTAACAGAATAGCATTCCTTGTTCTTAAGCTGCCACTGGTTAGAATTCATGTTCAACGGACCATGCACCCCGACCACATCCATTACTAGGTTATAAAATCTTTTTATCAATTTCTGAATCTTTGGTTCTGTTCTTGATCTCATCCCAGGTAGTCCATCTGTCATCTATCCTGAGATCCTCCATTTTCCTAATTCCTGCCTTATACCACTACATATATTTCTGTGGATGTTGGAAAGCAAGACATCCAATACCTTCTGGGGCAAAGTCTGGGTGCCAGAAAAAATTTAGATCTTTACATCTAGCATCAATTGGTGAAGGTCTGAAGCACAGTAAGGCATTATTCCATGCTTCTATAATTCTCCTAAGAGTAGTAGAGGTACCTGTACCTGGGGAGGATCAGAAAAATGCTGATTCAGGAAGCTCATGCTTAAGACTGCTACTACCAGCTGGATGTGATTCATTGATCCAATATCTGATCAGTTTAGTGGCAGGTGATGGGGCATTATTATATAGGGCTCTCCATATCAGTTTAGCAGATAAAGCCTAAGCTTGAATAAACAAGTCCTTACATCCAAGACCCCCTTCCTTTTTTGGTTTGATCAAATCTGACCAAACCACTTTGTGTGAGCCTTGCCAGATAAATTTCTTGATGGCAGACTCAATCTGTCTGTATGAGCTCTTATCTCCTACAATTGCAGAAGAAAAATAAACATGGGTGCTAGCTATTACTGCATTAGCTATTTCCACCCTACCTGCAAGAGACAGAGTCGAGGGGTACATGTGGAGCTTTTTCTTGATCCTGGATACAATAGGTTCCCAAAGACCATGCAAGGAGCTGTTATGGGCAAAGGGGAATTCCCAGAATGGATGTGGCACTCCCCTTGTTAAGGACCTTTATTCCTTGGATGTGGGTCTCCTTGGAATCAAGAATTATTGCACACTTAGCCCTGCTTAACAAAACTCCAGCTACTTTCCCAAATCTGTCCATGGCTTTTAGGAAGTAAGTAAGACTGTTATCTCCTTGCTTGAGGAATGCAAATGGATCATCTGCATATTGCATGATAGTGAAGTTGCCTTGGTTCTGTGGGAGTTCAAGACTCTTGATTTCCCCTTTCTCCTGCATCCCAACTACTAGTCTGGTTACCATCTCTGCTACAATAAAAAATAAGTAGGGAGCTAAAGGGCATCCCTGTCTGACCCCTCTTTGACAGCTGAAAGTACTCGAGGGGGAACCATTAATAATCAATGCAGAGGAGGCTGAGATGTTAAAACTCCATACCTTCTTATATACTTCTGCAGGGAATCCCAATCAATCCATAGCTTTCTCCAAAAACTGCCAGCTGATTGTGTCATATGCTCTCTTGAAGTCCAGCTTCAACAACATGCATCCCTGATCAGACAGTCCGTTCCAATGTAAACCCTCGCTTGCTCCTATGTAATTATCCAGTATATGTCTCTGAGGAAGGAATGCTGATTTGCTAAAAATCATTTTCATCCTGTTTGCCATAATTTTAGCTAACACCTTGTAGCTGGTGTTAGTTAGGGTGATAGGTCTCTAGTCTCCTATTTGAATAGGATTCTCTATCTTGGGAATCAGAGCTATATGCCCTGCATTAATAGCTGGATGCAGGCTTTTTGCTCTCCAGGCCCCTTGGAAGAATATGACCAGGTCATCCTTCATGAGTTCCCAAAATTCCAAATAGAACTCAGGTTGAAACCCATCAGGTCCCGGGCTCTTACCTTTGTCCATGGACTTGAGAGTGTCCCAAATCTCCTTCTCATCAGGAGGTATCAATAGCTCCTCATCCTTGATCTCTTTAGATTCAGGCTGGATGTCTTTGAAGAAGTCTGATAAATCCTCCTCAGTTACTTGGTATTCCCTGAACAGATTTGCATACTCTTTGTAGAAGAGATCTTCAATCTGCTTTGGATCTTCCACAATCTCCCCCTCCGAGTTTTTAACTTTAATCAAACCATTGTTTATTACCATGTTCTTGGCAGCTCTGAAGAAGAAGGCAGAGTTAGCTTTATCCATCTCATTTATATAACTGCACCTACTTCTGACAGCCAAAGCTTTAGCTTCCTTTTCCCAAGCCTGCCCTATTGCTAGTTTTTTTTTTTTTTTTTTTTTTTTTTTTTGGTTTCCTGCTCTATACGTTTGGGTTGCCCCTAAAGGGGGAACCCTCACTCTCCCGGTGGATGGCAATATATGCCAATACATACCTGAACCTACTGTTGCAAGTAATTTGCCGATGAACGGTGAGGAAATAAGAGATTGCCACAACGTGGAGCAATGCATGCAACAACTAGATATCTGCCCAGGCCTTTCACAGTGGTCTCAAGGTCCTTACAAACGCATTTCCATGTCTACAAATTTCTGCATGGTTCACTAGTCTTGCATGCCCCACAATACCAACTACATCGTTATAATTAATGCTCTACTACAAAGTGCTCCATTACAAATGGGTAACGTATTATCTAACACTCATAAAAGGAACCAGTGGCATCTTTCTTTTACTATATTTTAAGGATGGTTTCTGGTTTGAAACGTATCTTACTTTACAAGCTATTAAGACAACTTTAAGAATTTCTGCTTGTCCAATCATCTACTCATACGTTCTCTCTCTTTTTTTTTTTTTTTTTTTTTTTTTTTTTTGGTTCTCAAAGTGTTTGGTTACTTTATACCGCTGCAGTTTAAGGGTGCGATTATCCGAAATCTGCTCACAGCAGAAGGAATACTGTGGGGATTCAACAACCTTTCATAAGACTCTTGTAAAAGACAGAAATTGAAGTTCTAATGCATGTCAATCTATTGGATACACCCTAATGCAGAATCCTTTCCATGACCAGTATAAGGTCCATTTACAGTATGATTAAATTGCTCCAACTCATCTCGCGCTTCATAAATGCATATGCCCCTCATTACATTGAAACGCAACCTGTGGATCTCAACTACAAGCCTTTCTTTTGCACAACCAGTCCCGCTCGGTCAAAACTGCGCAAACAATACTCAATCGAACATTTAAGGTGACAGACTTCATCCTTTACATTATTTAATGAAAATCATCATCAGCCTTTCACAGTAAAGGACGCTCCACAACCACATCCTGTAGCTGCATTTGGATTGGTTGTTACCTGGAAAATAAATAAGTGTCTAAAATTAGAACAAAGGCCAAAATCGAGTTGACTGTGTATAATTAAGACTATTTTCATTAATTTGGAAAGAAAGTCACTTTTATCAAATGCATGAGATGGAGGGAATCAGATTCATGGTCCACTCAAAAATTTATATAATAAAAAATAAGCTCAGCACCCTGTATGTCCTCTCTAACTTGATACAATCCCAAGTCCCATGAGAAAAAGATCAGAATGTCTGCAGCTTGCCCCCTTCCTTCTATTCGGTTTAAAATATCAGCTTAGAACAAACTCACACCCTGATCATCCATAACCAAAGGCCTGGCTCAGCAACCTGTATGTCTTCTCCCTGTCCCGGCTGTTATTGCAAGACGCACCCCTAAGCATCATCAGCATTTCTTCCTTTCCTTGCTTTAGTATACCTTGCCAACATCATAAAGCATAAATCTTAGCTCAAGTGTTGTTGGCCTAACAATGCCCATGGCAAATGGACAGAGAACTAAAACAATAGCTGATCCATGAGTGACCTGTTATAGAGAACATATACATGACAGCAGTAAAACCTTCCTTTCCTGGAAGTTATTGATAACTGTCATTGAAAATCTTTGAGGTTGCCTACACTAAACCTGCTACATCACCAGCACGATGTATAGACACCATTAAAAGGAAAGGCTTTTAGAATGGGTCATCTTGCAACAAATGTGGAAGTGTTGACAAAGTCTCCTTCCCTTTAAAACATTTCAGATCTGAACAAATCTTCATGTGCATGCCTCTACTGTGTTAAGGAATAGTTCTTTCCATCGTTGTAAATTAAATTGAAACTAGTGCAATCTGGTAACAACTTACCATAAATGATGAACGAATGAGCTCTTCAGAAAAATCAACAGTTGCGCCCTTTACAAAATTGTATGAGATGGCATCTATAACCAGCTTAACTCCATCCTTCTCAAAGATTCTGCATGGCATATCGCAAAACACAATCAAATTTTAAAATGACCAGCAGATTGGGGTTTTCCTAGTATGTACTACTTAAAACTTCTTAAAAAAGCACTGCTGCTAGACCAACCATATGAAGGACATCTAACTTCACCTATCATCTGATCTTGTAGTGTCATCAAGCGAAAAAAGATATTGGAAACCTGAGCATCCCCCACTCTCTACAGTTAGCCTAAGCATTTTTTTGGGTGCTTCAGTGCCATCCTCGTTATGAATTTCCTGCATTCTCTGCATTAAAGCGACACATGCTTAGTCAAATACTATTTAATTCTCTGCCAATGCTGAGTAAAAATTACCTTGACAAAATTATTGGACAGTATCAACCCTTCTGATGGAGATGAGGCTTCGGTGGACAGACCCATTCTGGACCGTAAGCATGGCGACAGTCTTCCTAGAAATGTTGATATTCAGAACATGGCAAAGGAAGGAAAAGCGCAGAAAGAACTAACCAATTGGAATTGTAACTGGGCGGCTCCGAACGTAAGGATCTGCGGCAGCATAAGGCAGTGCGTGCTGAAGACCGGCTGTGTGTAAAGATCGGCGGATTAATGTACTCGCTCTTGTACAAATGCGCAGATAGAAGGAAGCCATTATCTTGTACCAATCCGCTTCCTCATGCTAGCCGCAGCCACTGACTGACCGTTTAAGCTCCGACTTGAACTTGTTCTAACATTTCTTACTGTTAGGGCCTCTTTGGTAAAACAAATATCCTGAATGTTGTATTTAAGCTTTATAATGCTTAAATACAACATTCTTAGGCCTTGTTTCCATGAGGCAAAAAACACCTCGGACTTAGAGGCCATGGCGCATGCTCCACCTGACCCGCCTTTGATGCCTACGTGGCCCAAAAATCGTCCTGGGCTTCCAGAAGGGGGAGGGGACCTTCTGGACGACCCTGACCAGGCTGCTGCCGGTGAGACCAGCTGCACCACCGACGGAAGATGCGAGAGCAAGTAAGCTTTGTTAAGCAGGTTCTTGGCTAAGCTTCGCAGTTGCAGGTTATTCCAGCAGAGTCAGAAAGTTTTCTCATGGAAACAAGCCACAAAAATCGCCCGGAATTGGGACGCACGTGGCCAGGCAAGGTCAGGTCTAGGATGGGCTCATGGAAACACACCCTTATTAAATAACTATCAGTAGGGCAGGCTTGAACATTCTCAAATAAATAACTAGCAGTAGGGCAGGCTTGGGGTGAAGGGTAGATGAAGCAAGTTAGGGAAGAAGATAGGTTTTAGTTGAGGAGAATATAAATTGGGGATCTTGAACCATTCCAAAGCATGATGAGAAGGATAGATGAAGGAAGTTAGGGAAGAAGATAGGTTTTAGTTGAGGAGAAAGTAAATTTGAAATCTTCAACCATTCCAAAGCATGTTGAGATAACATGATATGTCAAGAACTTGAAAGTAGTGGCGCACTTATATATTGATGGCTGAGATGATTGATACCAAGGATGTTAATAAGACTCGCCTTGAACGCCTTCCTCACTCCTACTCCTAGTGGCAAGAACATTATAATCATGAGAAAAGTAGTCAGATGATTAATTATAAAGGTTGGATTTGCTACGATTAGGGGGAATGGTGACATATGAATGGGCAGCTATAATGTGCCACATTCCTGTGGCTTTGTTGTTGATGTCAGTGTAAACGGGGCTGTAGGTTTTAGTTTTTGGCAATATTTGCATTGCATGATTGAAATGCATTGGTGTCTTGAATTGTTCGGTTGAATTTGTCTATGTGACATAAAATAGAACAGCTCCGAGATAAAAATAAGATGTAAATCTAGAATGATAGTGGAATATTTGCACTTCTTTCTTTATGGAGGTAGGACATTAGCACCTTTATATTTCTAACAATTTGGAACTTGTTATTGTGTAGCAATAAAGTTGTAGAATCTATCTATGATGCAAATTTGTTAGTAATGGTTATTGGGTTATATAAACTGCAGAGTTCGTATATTCTAGAAAGGATAATGTAGCTAATGCCATGTATGAATATGATCTAGAGTCGTAGACTAAAGATTTTTACATTTGATCTTCTATCTAATAATGGTGGTTATATATAGCTTGACTGAAGGGTTGCATGACCCTTCAGAAAGCAAATATGATCTGAACATGGTAATACGAGAAGGAAATAAATATGGACACATTGATATGTTCATGCAACAAACCATTTTTTTATTTGAGATAAGAAACAACACAAATGCAACTTTACCAACAATTTAAAATGACAAATTTGCCACCTCAGATTGTTGCAGCTAAAGCTTCATGACTAGCTAGAACAAAGTACAGGTTTCAACAAAACACTAAAGCAGACTGTAACTAGAACTGACTGATTTTACTGGAACTTGACACTTACTTGGATCATACTATAGGCTAAAACTGCAACCAAAAAGGCTATATGCATGGAGTTTATCTCTGGTCTTCAATAACCAAAAAGGCTATATGCATGGGGTTGTCTTTCGTGTTCAATGCCTGGAAGTTATTACCAAGCTTTTATTTTGCTTGTAGAAGGATGCCAGAGAAATATGTTCAAGCTAGAGTGAGTAACATAACAGGTTTAGAAGATATACAAGCTGAGAATCTCTCTCATGGAGTTAACTGTTCTGAGAAATAGAAATCCCAAGTAAAGCTTTATTCGACTCACTGCTTTTCATGGAACTGCATTATTGTGTTTGCTTACACCTCAACGTTAAAACTTTCTACTGGCTTGTGACATGTAATATGCCTTTATCGTGAGTTCCTCCGAAATGTGGCACCATGCATTTTGCAGCTTTCCAATAAGACATTTTTGGGAGACTACCTATAGTGTTGCATCATGTTCATAGTTCTTCAGGTAATGAAGTGGTACAGGGAATTGATCTGTTACCATATTGAATTTAAACAAGAAAAAATGGAAGACAAGGTACAAATTGTCATTGAGAAAATATGGGAACTTGAATAGCATGCCAACAAGGACAACGATTATTGAAGGTGCCAACAATAAAAAAATCTTCAGGTTGACCAGTACACAGAGTCCAGTAAACCCATGACCGACATTGCCTGTGTAAATTATAAACTGATTAAAGCCTTCTTTGGCAACATCCTGTCGACATCTGAGAAAGCTCTGGGTCTCCAGATGAGCAAATTTCAATATCAAGTCTGCCCCTGTAAAATAAGCTTTTTAATTATATAAGATATATAATGATTAGAAAGCCACATGGAAAATCTAAACTTCTTTTAGGATCAAAATGCATCTCTATTTGGAGATCACATATATTGTAGAAGATGGTAATAACTTAAATCGCAGATTATGCAGCAGATGCAGATGCTATGCTGGCAGCACAGTTCTATAATACCTATTGATTGATCTAAAGGACCAAGACAAATCGTAACAAGGAGCTTTGAAAACACTTTGCATGTAAGTGGACTGCTAAAAACCAAGAACATGCTATTTTCTAGTTTAAGTAAAATAGATGCACCATGGAGTTTGTTTGTTATCATATGAACAAAAAGCAAGCACGTTGATAGTCTAAATGCAATGAAAAGTAGATTCTACATCTATTGCTTGACACATTGCTTGAAATTATGCTACTTCTAGTTTCTACTCCTGACAAGACTCTCTTGAATGAGTGAATGATTTGAAGGATTGAGTTATACCTGCAAACAATAAAAGGATTAGTGAACCAGATGGAGAACAGAAAATGTTAGTTTGACCTTCTGCATTACCCTTGCACTAGAAGCAGGCCCCAGGTTTCAGATCATTTTTATGTAGCTGCAACCAACATCGGCAGTTACTTAACATACTACAACGCATAGAGATCTATTATACGGATGGTAACGAGCTACATCAGTGACTAGTATATCATTGCAAGTTATTGAAAATGTATTATGAAAGTTAACGCTTATTTGCAGTTATAACTATAGATCAGGGACGCTAAGCAATAGCATGAAGAAATGATAAACTACAATAGAATGGAATTTTAGAAAGATTGTTTTGAAATTTTTAAAATGATTAATTGCTTTAGAGTTTGCCCGATTCAAAGATGATAAACTCTATCGGAATCATCTGCATATGCATGTAATAAGTCTGAGCCCATGCCCATGGGTGAGGATGCTTGAGCACGCCATGGCCTTGCAGATGGTAAAACAGTGCCAGTACATGTGAAGACAGTAGCAGCCTTCCAATTTTAGTAGTAAACATGTATCTAACCAAAACGTGGAGCTTTGATGCATCCAAACAGTGCATACTTATAGCTTGCCTTCCTGCTTGCTATAAAATATGGACAATCATCAATAAAAACCAGTAAAGAAGAGGCCTTTGCAAACAATCCCAGCAGTGAGGGCAAAAGAAATGATACTTTCTGAGTAGCAAAGGAATCCCCTTGGAGTTAACACAACCGCCAAAATAGTAGAAAAGATTCAGAGGGGGAACAGGATGGAAATCGGCTAAAACTTCGTTGTTAAAGCATCATCTCTAAAAGGAAGAGAGAAGCCACAGCTACGTCGTCTACGGGTATCGAAGAAGGGAATAAAGGGTAATTTACAGTGAATTTCATATTTTTGTAGCCATTGGATTCATAATTATTTAATCTAAGGGTTATAATTAAGCCACGTCAGTTTCAGCATGACGTGACAGCCATGTGGCTAGGCTAGAATTGCAACAATTTATGCACCTTACTTTAGGCAAGCATGCTAAAAAATTAAATTAAATGAGTCAACAAATAAACCTTCTAGAGTGTACCCTGCCTTTGTGTTCATGCAAAAGAAGCATCTAAAAGCCTCTCCACTATGAAATTGTAAGGTGATAAGTGCTCTCAAAAGAAGATTTTAGCCAATTTCTCTATCTTATGAGCAGAAGGAATGTCGGTGGGTTGCATCTAAGGACCCTCGATGGAACTATATGAAAAACTTGATGTTCAGTTCCTTACAGCATCTAGTATATGGTTCTTACGAATGCAATACACTAGCAGCAATTCTTGTAAACACAGATATTCTAGGTTATGATGGATCAATATCACAAGTGAAGGAAAAGGATCAAGACACAGTTTCTCAAACTAGGTCCTCTATTTCACACATTTCGAACTTCACATGTGCGCTATCAAGAATTGTGAACATTGCATAGCCACTATAACTTCATTTAAAGCCTAACTATTCCAACAAATGATTCTTCATCAGTAGAGCAATACTCAAAATTCAAAAGGAAAACTCTATGGAATTCGGCATTAATTACACTAAATCCAAAACGAATACACTATAAAACCTAGCATGAAATGCCAAATCTACCATGAACATCCACAACGAAGCATGGGCAGTGCAACCAAGCTCCTAGCCATTTGTGTCATGAACCTATGCGAAGAACAGGGAAAATACACAGAGAATACGCAAGGAAAATACAAGAGACACGCCAAAATCGATAAAGAATCTGATATAGAATGAAGAATCAGGAATACAATGGCCCGAAGGCGAACAAGGAAGCAAGGCAGATGCTAGAAGGCTCAAGACTGGTGTTGAACCGGAATGGTTCAACAAGAATGAGGCTCCTCTATATATA
>JAANSK020254241.1:0-12940 GCA_011763485.2 Isoetes engelmannii
GCCGAAGATTTTCTGGAAATAAGGCATGTTTTTCAACCCTTTTCACTGCCTTAGCTTTCTGTGAAGATCATCTTCGAAAATTCCTGTGCCTGCCACTTAAGAAACTCCGGAATGCCTGGCGGACTTGAAAACAAAATCAAATCGACTTTGCTGAAGACTGACAAATGATACGTTTCACTTTCTTAAACAGAAATCTGTCCAGAATATGCCGAAGGCATTTGCCTGTAAGAATTATATAGTTTAGATTAGATAGTGTGAACCCGCCATTAGGCTGCCTGTTTATTATAATAACCAGTTAGCAGCCTGCAGATTACGGCTAATAAACAATCTTTTAGATCTAACGGCCAGGATTCAAAATCCTCGAGGAACTGCCGGTTAAAGATATATAGATAGAATACCAATCGTTAGGTGAAAAGGTCGATTTCAATGTCAAGACACATTGCAGCCAAGTTGACGCACACTTGCAATGGCATGCAAGTTGACGCACACTTGAAATGACATTGGTGGTCTTTGTCAAAAGGCAAGACAAGGGGAACATTTTCTTCACGTTCGGGTGTCGGGTCTTATGAGCTTTGCCCCTAATAGGTAAAGGGTGCCGGGTCTTATGAGCTTTGTCCCTAATAGGTAAAGGCCAAGAGCAGGCGTTTTGCCTGGTAAGGGCCTGGTGAGCCCGTGGCGAGTCAGGTCCGAGCTAGGGAAATGGCCTGGTCTTGGCCTTTCTCTTAATAAAAGGACTGAGGATATTTTGGCTCTGCTCCTTAATTGTTGAAGCTGCAATCTCCTCCATCCTGCCGTTAGAAATCAGGTCACCATCTCCAACCTCCATGAATTGCAATGAAAAATCAGGTGATCACAAGGACTATTACTGAATGTAAAATGGGCTGAAAACAGATGAAATATCGTTGTCCCTCCTTTATGCTCTAGCTCTAGAGCCTAAAAACCACAGAGATCTTAAGCGTGCCCATATGTTCTTGCCTTCAATTCTAGCACACCCTTATTATGGTGACCTTGCAGAAAATTTGTAGTGCTTTTTCATCCCAAGCAGCCATTGTTTGATTCTTTGAAGAAGAAAAAACTGTTTGTTTTATCACAAACAGAGGCCTAGATATGGCAGGGGCTTATTCAGACAACAGATCTTTGGAGAATACAGCCACATGGGCTATCGCAACTGTCTGCTTCATCTTCGTTATAGTCTCATTTATTGGAGAACGCGGTCTGCATTCTCTGGGCCATGTATGTCTTAAATCCTCTGCTTCATATAAAACCTTTGGATCATTGTAATTCTGATAAGGTCTGAATTTCCATCTTTCATGTGTTTTGTAGTGGCTCGTCAGAACGAAAAGGAAGCCACTTGTTGCAGCTCTCGAGAAAATGAAAGAAGGTAATAACATGGTTGAGTTTTATTTGGCATGTGGTTGATAGTTTCATATGGGTTTGCCTTTCCTTTTGTTACAGAATTGATGCTGTTGGGGTTCATATCCCTTATCATCACTGTAACAAGCGAATACATATCTGATATATGCGTAAAAGAGTCCTTCCACGATAGGCACCTCATGCCTTGTGAATTGCAAAAACAAGACACCAACCACTTCTTGAGTTTCGGAAGAGGACTCAACACTTTCTATGGTTCAGATTGGATGACTAGCATACCCAAGCGCAAGCTGGCTACCGTTGGTAATACATGCAAGGTAAGTAGTGCTCGTTCTTTCAACAAGCTTGTATATGTTTTTAATGTGGAACACTGCTTACTTCTGTGCAGGAAGGCTACGAACCCTTCATCTCATTTCTGGGTCTTGAACAACTGCACAGATTCCTTTTTGTTATGGGTGTTACACATGTTTTCTATTCCTCTCTCACAGTTGTGCTAGCAATACTCAAGGTTTGATTCCCACCATTTATACCATCAAGGATGTAAAATCTGAACTATCCACTTTTTCCATAGGTCCATCGCTGGAAAAAATGGGAAATAGAAGCACACGAACATGCAGAAAATCAAGAAGTGGAAGGTGAGCTTGATATTTCCAGTACTTGTTCTAGACCACAAGGTTGAGCATATAAGTGAGTGGGATGCTTTATTTCTGGTCAATATTGCAGAGCTAACGAGAACAATGACCAAGAAAAGGCAGTCAACATTTGTGCAGTATCACAACTCAGGACCATGGAGTCGAAACAGTTTTTTTATTATGGGTGGTTAGTTCAATAAAGCATACCTTTCCTTCAGCTATTGTTACAAATATGCATCTAATTTGTTTGGCAAATGCAGGTTTCTTTCTTTCGTCAGCTTGGTTACTGTGTGACAAAGTCAGACTATCTGGCATTAAGGATGGGTTTTACAACCGTAAGCACTGAACTATTTGGGTTAGGTGTCTTCATAGTGTTGACTTGAAGTGCTTTAATTTAGTTAGATCACAACAAGTCAGTTAGGAAGAGACTTTGTTCGTTAGTACATATGATTATTTCTTGCGTTCACAGCAATGCTTACAAACATATGAAGCATATGCTTTTATGATGGTCTCATCTAGCATGTAAATAGAGAAAAACTGTGTCAAATAGCACTCTATTGCAGCAAATTGTACTATATTCATTTCATAAACCATCTAGCAAAGAGCTAACTTTTTCTATACTGTTGTACGAAGCAGTTTTCAGAGCATCCAGTTCCTTAAATTTGCATTTGTAACACCTCTAATGAGATATGTCTGGCATTATGTAGAAACACCATACAGGGGACAAGTATGACTTCCACAGTTATATGGTCCGATCTTTGGAAGATGAATTTAAAGATGTTGTGGGTATAAGGTAGGATAATTTGCCTTTTAGTCAATTTTTCTTTGTGGCCTCTCCAATTATTTACTTGACTAATTTTATGATTGATGCAGTCCTCTATTGTGGTTATTTGTGGTAGTGTTCATGCTATTTAATATTCATGGTGAGTGCTATGTACATTATTTGTTTCTTGTTTTCAGTTTTTATAAACATCTACAGTATGTTCACTAAACCATCTTGTGCACTGCAGGGACAAATCTATATTTCTGGATTGCTCTGCTGCCTATAGTTGTACGTTCAATCCGCACCTTTTCTGCTTGATTTGGAGTCGTGTATTTTTATAACATTAATCCTCTGCAATTGGTTTGATTCAGTTGGTTGTTATAGTGGGTGCAAAGCTCCAATATATTATTGCACACCTTGCACTCGAGAGTTCAGGACTATCAGGTCCACTAACAGGCATACAAGTGCGACCCCGGGATGAGCTATTCTGGTTTCGCAGGCCACGTCTCCTTCTCTCCTTGATATATTTTATACTTTTCCAAGATGCGTTCGAGCTTGCAACATTCATTTGGGTTTGGGTACGTGACAACCATAAAGAAACTTACACAGTAGTTAGGTTGCAACAACATGTTATTCATTAGACTGCATTATGCTATGACATGGAACATCACCATAATGCAGCAAGCCATTGGTTTAACTCTTTACCCTTAAACAGTGGCAATTTGGATGGAATTCTTGCATGGCGGACAACAAGGGGTTTGTATATGCTCGTGCTGGGTATACATTTAACCTTTCATTTGAGGCTGCTTAAGAGAACTTTTATGCCTGAGTGTTAAGCTTAAGGATGATATCAAGAATGTGTTTCTGCAAACATGTAAAACTTGAATTGCCAACTATGCTTGCAGATTCGTTGTCCAGGTGTTTTGCAGTTATAGCACATTGCCACTTGTCATCCAGGTACTTTCTTATAGTGTGGATTGTTTTTGCTTGAATATAATGATCAATTGCTTGCTGCAGATGGGATCCAGCTACAAGGCTGCCATATTCCAAGAGAGTATAATTAATAAAATTCATAAGTGGCAAAAGGATGCGAAACATCATCATCATCATAATGGAACAAGCCATGGAGGGTCAAGCGAGGGCAAAAATCCCACAATAATTGAAATGCAGGGACAAGAGAAGTATGATGAAGATTATGAGCGCGGTCATGTTTCTTCATCTTCCACTATCACAACGGAAACAGATGATTATGTGGGACAAGGTCCTACCAAGTTCTACAGGGGTGGATTGGAGGAAAGTCGTAGCATTAAAGACAAAGTTGTCCCAATCCCTGTTCAGGAATAGACGCTTTTAACTGAAGAGGATGGAAGAGTAAATCCAGGTCCTAGGAGAGATCCCAGTCCCAAACCAGTGGACTCCCCAAGTGTTAGGTTTAACATCCCACTTTAGAGTGTATGATATACATAGGCCCAACCTGTAGGTTCAAAGGCAGTCAGATTTTGCTATACCCCACGTGATTCTCTTCCCTTTAATTTTCCTCCCTTCCCCACCCTTTCCTTTTTTCCGTGCCCTTGTTCCCTTCCTTTCCCTTTTCCCTTTTCCCATGTCTTCCCTTTTTCCATAGTTTTCATCTTTCCTGTTTTTCGTGCCTGTTTTGTCTTCCCTTTCCTCTTTTCCCTCTTCCCTTTTCCCCCTCACTTTTCCTTTTTTGTATCCCTTTCCTTTTTTTGTTTGTTTGTTATCCCTTTGTTTTTTCATTTCCTCGCCTTTTCTGTCTTCCCTGTTTCCCCGTGCTTTTTTTCCCTTTCCCCCTTTTCCTATGCTTTATCGATGAATATAAATGGCTTGTGAAATTAATTGTTAACTTTTAATTTGAGACCTGTTAGAATTAAGGCTGATAAAAAAAAGTATTTACATAAAATTCCACATTGTTGAAAATGGGGTTGTCACTATTTGTAGATTTCAAAATCGTGGAATAATTTCAAAATAGCGAAATCGTGGTTTTTTACCCTTTTTCACATGTATACTAGAGGGTCACATGGGTTTTTTAATGATGTTTTAGATATAAGACCATACGAAAAGGGGTCAAATTTTCTTATTAGAACCACGTATACTAGGGGTTTTTTGGCTACCCTATGCATGTAGGTGGCATGTCCTGTATAAATAAGGTAAATCTTCCGAGAGCCAATAATGATTGCTCCCACCAACCACACCTAATTAGCTAATTATAGCAAGTGGTGGGCTGGTGCTAAGTAATGATGAAGTGCTTAGTCAACACCTATGTGCTGAGTGCTGTCAGTGCTGATACATCACTTCTAGCAGCAAGATGGTGATCTCGATATCATATACTTCGATCCTCCTCCGTGATGAGAGGTCATCATCTCCATGCTCAACCTCCTCCTCTTGGACATAAGATCTGGAATCTATCAAGACCAGTACCAACTCAATGTCACTCAAAGAGCTTGCGAGCCAAGGCTTGGTCAAGAGATTTGTGGTATTGTCCTGTGAAGGAAAATGCTGAATCTGAACATGTTTAGCAGCCACAATGTCCCTCACAAAATGATAATGCTTGGGAACATACTTAGACTTTGGATGACGAACTTCAGCGGAGCACCAATCAATGCCACTTTTGTTATCCATAAGCATCCTTACTGGTCGAGGACTGTTGTGCCCAATGCCTTCAAGAAAGTCCTTAAATCCAATGATTTTATGATTTGTAAGCCAGGACCATTCTATCATGAGATAAATAAACCAAATTCTAAGTGCCATTTTGAGTAATAGAAATTATTTCTTGTTCCATTGCCCGCTGCCAATGAGGTACAGAAGCACATGAAATAGCATCACGATAGCTGGTGGGTTCACTTCTAACAGCGGCACCACAAAACTCCTTAATGTTGGGCTGAATTTCAGTATAAAAGGAAAACCTTTGAGGAGGAAAATGCTTCCTTTTTTCGCGACCAAGTTCTTCTTCAACTCTTCCTTGATCAGGATGATCAAGATCTTCTCCTAGATTAGGAAACATAATAGAATTAGGTGCCAAATCAGGTGTTGGAATCACTGCATGTGTTGGAATCATTGTGCTGATTTTGCACAGCAACAATGCACATGACCCCCAAATTTAAACTCGCATACAAAACTAGCACATAAGTCAGTATATATGTAAAAACCATGTGGTTTTGCAAAACCATTGGTAGTCCATATCATATTTTTTGTACTAATTCTAAAATTTGCACTACTTTCTATAAATCATCATTAGCTTCTAAGATGGTTTCTAAGCATACATTGCTTTTCGGAAAATCATTACTAGTTCATATCCTGTTTAATTACACGGCATAATACAATAGTTTATTTAGATTATTATTATTTTAGAAGATGTGTTTTAAGCGGATGGATGGATGGACTGATTTTGCAAAACCGTTGCTAATTCATACCACATTTAATTGTATGCTAGTTCTTTAAATCAACATTTGGATGGATTGATTGATTGATTTTGCAAAACCGTTGCTAATTCATACCGCATTTAATTGTATGCTAGTTCTTTAAATCAACATTAATCTCTGAGACGGTTTTTTCATATGTATTTTGAATATTATAATTTTGGATGCTTTTAGACACTAGTTGTCATTATCACATATGTCGTTTAACATATTCTTAATACTATCATATTTCTCTTGTTAGTTAGAAAACCATGTTGGCTTTTGCAAAGAGGTTATTCACTACGCTTTTGATATTGTACTATAATCTAGTTTCTTGTAGCTTTATTATACAATTGTGCCAATCCTTAAAATCCTTACTGGTAATACCAATGATTCTGTTTAAAATTTCGAATCTAGCATATACAAACTGCCATACCCAAGGTCACTGATTAACGTCATATTCAAATTGCCATACCCAAGGCCACAAGTTCAATGCCTCATTGTGAAAGTCGCCATGTATTGTTGTAAAGTTGGTGGGTGTTGGTCCGTTGGCCAACATTCACCACTTCTTGGTCTTTTCCTTTTCACAGAAACTTTTTTCTTTCATAAAAATTTCTTTTGTGAAACCATATCCATTAGGTCGTTTCTTATTTTTAGCCACTCTCTCTTCCTTGAAACATTTGTCTATTTTCACCCATAGTTGCTTTTAGTACAAGACATGGTAGAACATGGTGGGCATTGTAAATTTCATGTTTGCATGCTAAGAATGGAGCACTATTTTAGGAAGGAAGTCGGCACATGGTATAGATTGAATCATGTTTTCTGATAAAGGGTCAAGATGCAATCTTAAGAAAAATGTCGATGTAGGGCAAAGCAAGATTCTTAGAATGGCAAGATCCATGCGTGTCTATGATCTGTTGTCTGCAATAAAAAGAGTGGAGTTACAAGATCCGGTTCAAAGGCGCGCAACATGAGGAAAAGTTATAGCTTGTAAATACCTTGCTTATTATGTAGCTTCTTATGTCTTGCGTTTATATCTTTCTTTGTGGGTTGCTGTTTGATTCTTACTAAACTTTTTGCACTTTTGCATGGTCATTACTCAATGCAATTATACAAAAAATAAGCCACCAATCTTTATTGAAAGGTAAGAGAACCACCCTGTTCTGATGGCACCTAGCTATTAGGCATCAAGGACATGACACACTTCAGGTTCTCTGCATTGTAATTAAAGTAGATGGTGGCTCCTCTACAGTTGGTTCCCCTTCTTCTTCGCCTTTCCTTCTATTATGCTATTCTGTAGGCCCATGCATAGCATAGAGATGTTTCTGTTATATATTGGACACATGCTTTTCTTGATCTCAAAGAATAAGGTGTTAACACCCTAAGGGAATTGAATTTTCAACCACCACACACTGGGATGCTTGCATCATGTTGCGTGTCACAGCAGGTTAAAAGATCTATATGCCATGCAGAATAATAGCCACAAGATAGACTTGTATGATTGGAGTCATTAGACACACCTCTTCAGGGCCCTGGTCGAGCCTGTTCTCATATACGGGGCAGAAGTGTGGGGTCTGGTAATATCACTGGCCACTGGAAATGACCTGGGACAGGTACAGAAGGCCTTCTTAGCACGAGCACTTGGGGTAAAGTCCACAGTTCCATATCAGATCTTGCTGTAGAAGACGGGTTTCCTACCCTTAAAAGGGCCGCACTAGACCACCATATCCTTTACTTCCAGAAGGTGGTCCGTATGGGTGATAACCATTTTCCAAATCTGGATTTAGTTGTAGCAATGGGTCCACAACATCTCAAAGCTTACTAGAAAGACAAACAAGCTCAGTGGTTCTCCTGGTGGAATGTACAGGCACACAGATGCGTGCACGTACGCACGAAGTAGGAGCACAATGAATTGAGACAGTACCTTGATGCTTGCTTTCTTAACAAACTATGGGATGCAGATGCTCTGTCAAATGTCAAGATAGCACACTATCAGCAACAGGTTAATCCCATGCTCGCAAGAGGCCCACGCCGCTACCTACGCACCCATTTGCCCATGAAGAAGCGCAGACTGATAGCTTCTGGGCATAAGCATGCTACACCCTACGATAAAAAGTACTAATAAGGGACCATAAAACTACCTTAAAAAATACCTAACACTGGGTACTGGGTACTTGTTTAATGTTTCAATAACTAGTAAGTGTTAAGTTGGATGCATTTTTTTGGCCTCCAATTTGTCTTTATCCTAACCTTGAATCCTAACATGCCTTTGACTTTTATTCTGAACTTTTGATTTAGTTTTGATGGAAAGAACAAGGAACTAGTACCCAATCCAAAAGTACCTAGTGTGGGTACTTTGGCAGGTTCTAAAAGTGGTAGGGTGTAGCATTCTTATGCCCTTCTATCTGCATGAGTGTGGATCGCCTCTGCATTGAGACAGGCCGATGGACTCAAGAGGCACACGAGGACAGCATCTGTCAGTGTTTCCAGCATGGCGCCATTGAGGATGAATGCCATGTTCTTTAGATCTGCCATCATACATTCATATAAAGGCACGGTATGTTCAGTTGGTTCTACCTTGCCAATCGCTATATGTGCTATTGGACACGACCTCTGGGTTTGCTAGGATCATATCTTCAAGAGGTCATGGATGTACGAACTCAGCTGTGCCCTTCAGTGCGGTATTGAATTGTGTTACACGATTGTACAGTCTACCAGCATACTTATTACTGCTAAGGTTCTTCTCTCGAAAACCCTTTGGGGCGAAGGTTTTTAATCTTGATAGTAATACGCTTGCTGCTCTCTCTATTTGTTTGGGTCCATAGGCAAATTGGTCTCCGTGGACGATAAAAATATATTATATTCTATTCTATTCTATTCTATTCTAATACAAACAGTTATCAACTAGCAGAAACGCAAGGTTGGGAAAAGGGTAGGATAGGAATAGCGAAGAAGAACTGGGAAAGAAGAAGAGATGAAGCTTTTCTAAGGAGCCAAACTAGGATGGGATTAAAGGTTAGTAGAAATCATGGTTTGGTTTTTTTTTTTAAACAACTAATGGGCTCAAGCTGTTTTTGTACGAGGTATAGACTATGTGGAGTAGATGAATGTAGGGCAAAAATTTATATACGTTGGGGAAACCTAGCGCCACAAATGTCTAGGAGCATTTGCAATGGTGCTTACAAACTATTCTGATTTTGAGTAGATATCCACGTCTTGCCAGTGATGGCTGGGGTAATTTCTATTTCGTGATCTTCTAGCCGGGGGGGATTCTTAGGTGCATGTAAGTTGGGCTAGATCTGTGAGGGAAATAGAAAAATGTGTTTTCTTACCATTGACTGCTTGCTTTGCATTTATTTTGTACTTCAACACTTTTCATTGTTTGGCATATTAAGACGCATCTCACAAAGAATGCCTAGTCCACCACCATTTATTCGAGCCAATTCTTTAATTGCCCTACCCTATTATTCAACATGCAACAATAGGAAAGACAACATGAAGTTGCCAAAGAAATATTTCACACTTTCCATGAATAAAGGAGCAAGGAATTATTTTAGGTTGTCCAGCATGCCTAAGCATTATTAGCTATAAAACCGTTGAGAACTGAGCATTCCTTTGATATATATAACCTTTGTTACCTGTAGAATAGGCAATACTATTTCTTGTTCTAGAGCTATAAACAAAAGGCTAGCATGCCCAGTGCTAAGCATAGTGTTGTGCAAGGTACAACCATTGCGAGAGAAAAGTTGTATACATTCTTTTCACCTAAAGTTCTATAGACCACTTGGTTGTTCGTAGCCCTTGCATATGAAGAAAAAGGTACAAAAAGGGCAGAAACGACATACATTGTTAATCATAACATTGAAAGTAGCTGGTAAATATTATCACTCACTACAAGACATGTATGTAATTTTGCAAAATGTTTTCTAAGACCTCATTGTTCAAAAAGTTCAATCATTGTGAAATGCATGTAGCATTTGAAACAAAATTTATGAGCACATAAACAACATTATGATACTTGATTTGTGAAGTTAAAATTTCTAAAATTCCTTTCCAAAATGATACGACAAATATTCAGTGCAAGTTCAACAACTCAAGGAAAATCTACATTGTAAAATACACTTTGTTCATAAAGCACAATGCCATCACCTTATACATACACATCAAAATGTCCATTTATTTTACTACAAAGATTCCCCCCTGCTAAATTAAATATTCACAACAAATGAATGCAGCTCTGCTGCTTATGCATCATTTCAAATGTTAACAGGTTTGAAATGCTAACAGGTTTAGATCTGCACCCTTGGAAAAAGGTAAGAGCATCCCGGTTCTTTCCTGGTAAAAAACTTTTGCCTTGCCTCCTTGCCTTTCAGCTTATTGAGGACTTCCATCTATGCAGCATTGTAGAGCAAGCAATAATGTAAGTCTTCTAGCTAAGATGCACCTGCTTGCAGAATATGGAGCCCGTGAAAACGGAAAACTACATGGGCTTCTTTAGGATAAAGAATCTCTGCTTTGTCAATAACCACTATGGACAAACAACCTTAACCCTTTTGAAGGTAGATATCGCATGCTGTTACTTCATAATAAACAATTTCCATGTCATAAATTGCATCTGTTGCAGCTATAAACTCTGCAAGAGAGCAGGCATTTGAATCTAAAAAGGCCATCTTTAGGATAAAGTATCTCTGCTTTGTCAATAGCATGATTGGTGAAGCTTAGTTATGTCTTCATACCCTCTCACATAACAGTGTGAAACTCTTACATTCATGTTTTGCCTTATCAACTGTATGTAGTTTCAACAGCAAGGTTTGCCCCCAAGTTTGTTAGTTGCAACACGGAAAAACAAAAAAACCTTATTGTCCATCCTGACTCTATGTATGCATCATTTTATGGGCTACCTTGATTGCACATAAATTGTAAAAAGAATATAGAAAATACCTTCAGGTGCCAGGTCGGAAATATTGTGAATGATTACAAACTGGTAATCTGGATCTATGTCATCAACAGAATTTGGTGTCAATGATGCAAGAATCGATGCTCTCATATTCCTACAAAGAAACCACATGGATGCACCTGCACAACACGATATGCCATGCTACATTAACGCATCATAAGTAGCAAATATCGTAAAATAGAAATTAAATAAGCAACATTATGTAGATGAAAATAAGCAAAAAGGAAGACTGTTATAGTATATATGCTTATCGAGAGGATCAACAATAGTTTCCTGCTTTAACATTAGCATTAGCATCTGCCATAACTAGTTAGGCATCCTTGATTTGATGAATGCCACAAAGCTTGCACAATCGATTTTCTCTTGACCAGTTGACGTGTGTGTATACACGTGTACACATATCTCTGCTTATTATGAGGAAAAAGGATCAAATGTTAACAGGTTTAAAATGCTAACAGGTTTAGATCTGCAACCTTGGGAAAAGGTAAGAGCATCCCGGTTCTTTCCTGGTAAAAAACTTGCCTTGCCTTGCCTTTGAGGACTTCCATCTATGCAGCATTGTAGATCAAGCAATAATGTAAGTTTTCTAACTAAGATGCACCTGCTTGCAGCATATGGAGCCCATGAAAATGAAAAACTACAAGGGCATTTTTAGGATAAAGCATCTCTGCTTTGTCAATAACCACTGCGGACAAACAACCTTAACCCTTCTGATGCTAGATGTTGCATGTTGTTACTTCGTATTAAACAATTTCCATGTCATAAATCGCATCTGTTGCAGCTATAAAGTCTGCAAGAGAGCAGGAATTTGAATCTAAAAAGGGCAACTTTAGGATAAAATATCTCTGCTTTGTCAATAGCACGATTGGCGAAGCTTAAAAAGTTATGTCTTCATACCCTCCCAAGTATAACAGTATGAAACTCTTACATTCATGTATTGCAATATCAACTGTATGTGGTTTCAACAACAAGGTTAGGGCATCTACTGAGATGTTTCGAGTTTTTCCAATAACAAAAATATGAGATTGATGCTCTAAATCGCAGAACAAATACAAATTAAGCCCAGGAATACCCTATAGCTCAAAAGTGCAACCATTTACCAATGATATTATGTAGTAGTGGGTGGCCACATCTCCAGCATTACAGCTTGAGGGCTTTAAATTTGTCTGAGTAGCAGTTAAATGCATAAGATGCCTTTTCTGTTGCACATGATAAAATGCAAGAGGTGCCAACTTGCATTTTACTGCAACTTGCAAATGTAATGCCTTGCTCTTGCAGAAATGATCATTATCCACAGGTGCGATTTTGTTACAAATTGGGATGCAAATAGAATAAAGACTAGCATGCACTATCCTAGTGCATGATTCTAATGCACAAATCAATTGTAAACACAAATACACATCCAGATGCATTCCAATGTAAGTTGCAGAGCTGCACATTCCTTTTATAATAACAGGACGTAAATAGAAGTAGCAAGAATAATTACATCGCCTAAACACAACTAGTACATAGCTGATTCGGGACACACAGGCCATCTCTAAGTCCTCATAAGGCTGCTTGAGAGCCTTCATGCTTATAGAGATAAAGTTAGAGCTTGCAATGTACCAAGATGAAGAAAGAATCAGACCTAGCAATGAAGCAAAACACATTGTTTCTTTGATGACAATAAGTTAAGTTCTTTTGGCATTTTGTTCTATGCATACACAGGCAGAATAAAGCATTACTGTGAAATATAGCCACTGTACACGTGGCAAAGGATCCGGATCGATGATGTGGCAGAAGAGGCGTAACTGATCAGTTG
>JAANSK020254252.1:0-12939 GCA_011763485.2 Isoetes engelmannii
CAGTCAGCGACCAGGTAGGCATGCAACGAGGCCACAGACACCACGTCACTCCCACTGAGCGTCGATCATCGACGTTTAATCGACGTCGCGTGGTGGACGGTCGACGTTTGACTGGTCAACGTAGACGATCGACGTTGCCTATCGATTATCGACGTTACAGGGTCGGTAGTGGACGTCGCGACGTCGATTATCTACGTTTATCCCTTGTAGTGCGTCAGGGGTGCCGTCTAGCTCTATTTTTGTTCACTATTGTGGCGGAGGCTTTGTTCCAGTTGCTTTTGGCTGCAGTGGAGGAGGGAGTGGTGGATGGGCTCCGGATGCAAGATGGTAGTCAGCAAATTTTTAATCAGTTTGTTGATGACACTTTCCTCTTCTTGGTGGCAGAAGAGAGGAATTTGCGGAATGTGAAGGGTTTGCTAGATCCTTTCTCTTTGGCCTCGGGCATTCTTTTGAATTGGGGAAAATGCTCGGTATTATGGGCTCGGTTGACACCGCCTCAACCTTGTTTGGCTCTTTTCCCTTGGAAGGTGCTTTCAGGTAATGTGTGTACTAAGCTGTTGGGTATTCCCTTTGGAGGTGATATTTCTAGGGGGAGGGTGTGGGATGAGATCTTGCAGGGGTTGCAGAAACACCTCAATTGGTGGAAGGGCAGCAAGCTGTCCATGGCAGGTAGGATCATTATTGCCAAGTCAGTGCTTTGTAGCACACATGTGTACACAGCATCCGCAATGCTAGCTCCCGAGGGTAAGATGCAGGCTTTGGACAGGGTTGTTCGGAATTTTGTGTGGGGCGGGGACGATGCACGGGTGGTAGTAAAGGTGGCTTGGTGGAAGTGCCTCCGCCCTCGGGAAAATGGGGGTTTGGCCACTCTGGATCTGACTTTGCATAGTAAGGTGTTGGTCTCCAAGTTTGTCTGGAGCATTCTGCAGGAGGAGGCGTCATCTCCTGGTGCAGCGTTGCTTCGGTAGTCTCTTCGCCATTGTGTGGCATTTGGGAAGACGTCTGTTCCTGTGGAGTTGCCCTGGGCGCCGTTGTATGGTCTCAGGCCTTTCCCACATGCATCCTCTTTTCTCATGGGGGTGTTGCGGGCTTGGGATCACGTGCGTGTGCTTTTCCAGCTGGATTATGGTGCTGTTTATCACCACTCCTCCCCTTTCTTGTGGGTTCCTCCCCCCCCTGCGCACTTGCCCTTGGCTGCCACTGTGCATGCTCGGGCGCAGGCCCGTTGGAGGTGGACTACTGTGTGCACCTTGGAGGATTGGTATTGGGACATTGATCGGGCTATTTGGGAGCAGGTGGCGAGGAGTATTTTGCTGCACATACCTATAGTCCTTCAGGATGATGTGGTCGTGCAGGTTTGGAAGGTTCACATGTGGTGGCTTCATGTTTTGTGCGGTCTTGCTACCGGGTGCTGGCTATTCATGACACTTTGCCCCCTTCAGGCAAGTGGTCTGGGTTCTCGTTGGCGCTCGGGCTGGACATGGACTTGGAGTCCACTTCCCCCACCAAAGGTTAGGGTGCTGTTGTGGCAGGTGGTGCACTGCTGTATCAGGGTGAACGCCCTTACGAGTAGGTTTAGGCTGGGTGTGAGCCCTCTTTGCCCTTGTTGGCCTTCACCGTGAGACTGTGGAGCATTGTCTGGTTTTATGCCCTCACCTGCAGGCTGCCTGGGATTAGGTCAGGGCTTTGTTTTAGGTTAGATTGACTAACCAGCAGTTGGCTTCATGTGTATCCTATTACGTGGCCGCTCTTACAGAAGCAAGCCGTGCATTTGTGTGCGGCTTGATTGGTGTGGTTGATCTGGAAGCGGCGGCGGTTGTGGATCTTTCAGGGGATTCAGCAGCCTGCGGCCGCTCTTGTTCCTCGACTCAGGTACAAGCTATTTTAGAGGTTTCTTGTGTTCCTGGGATCAGCGGAGCGGAAGTCCGCCATTTGGCGGGACTTCTTGGGCATTGTAGATGTTAATGGGCAATTTGTACAGCAGTAGAGTTGCAGTTTCTTTGTGAGTTTATTATGGAGTGTCAAGGTATCGATGTCTCGTTGGGGCAGTTCTTCTTGCTCCTCACTCGATTTGTAACATTACCATTCTTTTAATATATTGGTAACACAGTTCTTCAAACCAAAAAAAAAAACACCTTTGCAAACCCAACACACACTTTGTTGGCTCCTAAAACTGACTAGAGCAGCTAGAAGGATACGCTTGAGTGAATCCTGAGGATTTGCTTCGGTGAACCTGGAGGATTGACTCAAGCAAATCCTCCTAGAGCGAGATGGCGGTTTACAAGCCTGCTGCACGAACTTTTCGGCAGATTGGTGTGGAGGATTGTCTTAGACAATGTGATTGATTGTCCCAAACAAATTATCCTAGTCTTGTGCAAGTGAATCCTCACATCACCAATCAAATCCTTCTGGTTGGTTGGGTTAGTTTTGGGCCGATACCAGTTCCTGGCATGCCCAATGTCAAGAGAAAATAATATTAGCCTTGTTTGGATGATTCCATCGTGGTGACTACCTTCCCACGCGCTAAGCCCACGCGAACGAGATCCATTTGGCATGCACGTTTCGGATACTGACAACATCAGGTAACTTCTGATTGATCTAAACCATCCATTGCTCGGGAATCTTGGTCGTTCAAACCAATATCCCACTGGACGGAATTACCAGCCGAAATATTCTACATGGTAGAATATTCCAATAAGAAAATCCTACCTCTTGGAATCACAACTTGTTATCCCTCAGACGGAATCACTGTCCAAAATATTTGCCGAGTGGAATATCCCAATAAAAAAAATTCTATGTCATAGAATCATGTCCCCAATTGTCCTTTTTTTTCTTTTTCTTTATGGAAACTCTTTGGCTATGGCAGGCAACCAAATCTGTGCCCCTGTGCTTGATTTCGTCAGTTCATTTTCAAGGGTTCCGTGCTTGACTTCGTTGTTTCTAGCCTCCGTTGCGTTCATTCTAGCCCCCTGTTTATTGATCTTTGAGCTGTCGCCGCCGTTGCAGAGACCATTCCGGCAAAGCCCAGGGCTGATGTTCCAGTTGATGATTGCTCTGCTGAAGAAACTAAGAAAGAAAAATCTGAGAAGCCTGCCAAAGAAAAGAAGCTTTGTCTCCAGATTCATGCTTTTAAAACATTTGACTTGCTTGTATTCTTGCTTCTTCAGATTGTGCCGCTTCAGATTAAAGGCTTCTTCAGATTGTGTTGCTTCTTCTGATTAAAGGCAGAAGGAAGAAATTGCACGGCTCTTTAGATTGTGCCGACTCAGATGGGCATTTGATACTTTTACCATGGATTGGGGGATTCCGCAGCTAGTTCCTGGGGATCCTAGAGGTCGGGATCCCCTGAAGCGTGTGATCCCGGAGGACGGGATCCCACTCACTGCACAGTTACTGTGCAAAAAAATTAGACCTTTAGAGGGAAAATCAACAATTTTTTTCGATGGAGTTTTCTCTCCCGATTCTCCACGTAATCGGGTGGGATCTGTTCGAGGGTGGTCGAAATGCCCTAGATCAGAGGCAGGGGTAGAGCCGATAGAGGAAATAGGGCGAGCGCCGTTGCTATGGAAAAACTCAAATCCAACGAAAAATGGAGACAAAATTGTGCAGTAAGTCATTAACTGCACAGTTTAACGACGAGATATTCCGAAGGAGAGAATCTGACGTCGGGATCCCATTCGGTGATCCATGAGGTGGCATGGTTTGAAAATAGGGGGGTTCCTCCTCTAGAAATCCGTCCCTTAACACTATTTTCTGATTAATCAAAATCTTTCCCGGCACCCAATACCGAGAAAAAAAAAATTGCACGGCAAAAAAAGAGGAAGGTGGGTTTTAAGAAGATAAGATAACTTTTTTATCGTCAACGGAGGCCAATTGGCCTATGGGACCTGTACAAGAGGAGCATCATGCCTATTACGGCCCGGATGGAAAAACCACATGGGAAAAACCGTGGCAAATATCCGAAAGAGAAAATATGCGGACGGCATTTTTTTTTTTTTTATTATTAGTTAATTTCGATTTTTAGATATGCGTTTAGCTTTCTTTCCTCTTTCCGATTTTCATTTAGGATTTCTCTGTTTCTTGAAGAACGACGGTGCGGCCAAGCCAGCTTCTGATTCTGAGCTTCTTCAACTATGGCGGCAGGCTTTTGTAGAATGATTTACTCGCTTTCCCGCTTTTTCTTATTGATTCTAAGAGCCTTGCAGTTAGGTTCAATAGTAAAAAGTAGGAGGGAGCAAATTTAGAAGATTTCTTTGCAGCGTCTTTCTCCTCCTTCAACACAACAGAGGGAATAGCTACTGCAGTTCATGACGTCATTTGGATGCTACAGTTGGTCGCCTTAGCTCCTGATTCAGTGCCACAGCAATCGCCTTAGCTCCTGATTCAGTACCACAGCAATAGCACAGAGGCATTCCAACGAAATTTTGCATCTTCTTACCTTCCAGGTGCTTTATACTTCTGCCACAGTTTCTTTTTGCTTTTTGCTTGGCTTCCTTTCCACACATTTTCGTGATAAGGTTATAATAAATCAGCTCAATCTTCTTGTTTCTACAGTGGCTTATGCCACATTTGATTATTTAAGAGCATATTGGATTATTTAAGAGCATAGTGAACTACTCTTTGTAAATCACCAAGTATTAGATTGCTACAAAATAGAGATAAAAAGAACAATGTATAGATCTGCTTCTTTGTGAGACCAAGATGTTTTTAGCAGCAGAATGTGGAGGCTTATATTATAACGAAATGGAGAGTATTAGATTGCTACAAAATAAAAATAAAAAGAACAATGTATAAATCTGCTTCTTTTGTGAGACCAAGATGTTTTTAGCAGCAGAATGTGGAGGCTTGTATTATAACGAAATGGAATGCTTACTAGATTTAAATCTTATAGCAACTGACTTTATAAAATTATCTGTAGATTTAACAAATATGGGAAGAAAGCCAAGGAAAAGGAACACTACAGGAATTCTTGGTAACCATGTACTTGATATGTTTAAAAAAGCAGCAGCACGGAAGTTAAATAATGAAGAGCATGACGATAATGTCATTGAGAGCGAATTTGAAGAAGAGGAAGAACCCAAGTTAATATTTAAGTACAAATGGCTGAAGACATGGTCATGGATGCGATATGATGCAGAATTTGATGCAGTCTTTTGTACTACATGTGAAGGTTTTGATATTTCAGGTTTGTCACAAGTTTTATTTATGTTTTAGCAAATGCTCATTAGTCTCATTAATTTTAATCCCTAATCTGCAAGAAAATCCATTAGTTGTAATTTCTGGTCTGCAGCAAACAATCCATTAATTTTAAATTTTGATCTGCACAAAATAGTTCATTAATTTTAAGTTTTGATCTGCAGGAAATAGTCCCTTTGCACAAGGTGGGAGTAGGAATTTTAAGACTTCTAGTTTCTATGAGCATGCTGCATGTCTTTCGATCGTTGTAAATGGTCCTACTGGAGTAAGAGAGTTTGATTTTACAAAGAGCATTGAAATATGGAAGAAGAAGGCTGATAATTGGGGTCGACACATCTATATAGGAGATTCAAGTCAACATTTACTATAGTAACTTGCTGATTTTACAACTTGTATGACATAGTATCTATTTGCGCATTATTTTGAAGGATGCTAGTTTATTTGTAATAGCAGATTTAAGTTTTTGGTATGATTATGCATTGTAGTCTTTAAAGTACTTCTATAATGATGTTTCTATAAAATATTTCACAATTGTTTTAAACATCTTTATTTTGAACATTTTTAAAGGTAGCCTTTTATAGTTTTTATTAGAAGGCAAAATTTTGGTAAATTTTGTAGGGGATAGGATTTTCCGTTTACAAATAAAAAAATCCGATAAACCTAAATCTGATAATATTGCCAGCATGTGCATACTGGGTTTTTTGTTCATCTTTTAATTCTGATCATCGATGTGGCGAATATTCTCTGGTTTGTGCCACATCGAGGGTCATATGAATTTTGGGACGAAAAAAGGATGCGCGCGTCAATGGTGCACATCCTCACATATGGTCACGCCAAAGGAAAAAAAACCAGGCGAAAAAAACAATGGCCCCAGAAGTCCCCGCGGCATTATCCTGCCGGAACGAGCCCCGTTACACACAGGGGCCTTCTTGCGGACCTAAACAGGGCTGCGAAGCCCTTCCTGAACACGTAAACAGGGCTGAAGCCCTTCTTGAAGACGCACACAGAGATGTTCACAGGAAAAAATTTTAGAGGAAGCGCACAGCAGAGGGAAAACCAACCTCCAGGCCATACTGGCCTCACCAGATCCCCTACAGCTTCTTCCCTAATCCCAAAACGTGCTCCAGTATTCGCTTCAGAACGCCAAAACCCCAGGCCATACTGGCCGGATTTACCCTGTGCAGCTATGGCAAGCGGGTGTTCATAGCTCTGACCCCAAAACACTCCCCAACCTCTTTCTGCGCATCCTCTCAGGCCGGACTGCAACCCGAACTCCCAGGCATGCCAGAAGCAGCTGTCTCTGCCAGGGGACTTTCCAAAAGCGAACCATCGCTCATAAAAACCTCTCAGATCCAAGGAATATAGTGGCAACCGAAGACCTTTGTATTCATTTAAGCACCTCCTGAAAACCGTGCAAATGTATGCTTTGGAATACAATACGGGGCAAAATCATATGCCCAACCAATGCCTGAGACACGACCCCAACGCAAAAATGAAAACGGTGAACATACTGGAGGAGGCATTTTTGCCACTTAGGTAAGCTGCTAAATTCGAACCCTTCGGGGATCACCCAATCCAGAGTAACACTACACTATCACAAACTATGGGCCATTGGAGCAATAATAAATTTAACGAGAAAAGGCTTTCATCATTTCAAATAACGGCGGCGGCACATTAAACAAGATAGTCAATGCTTCACGGGGATCAATCCACGTGGAGCCAACAGATCTGAGAGCAACGCGTGTGGCCGTTGAGCAGTACTCGTGTCAGCAAGGGCCAGGATGCGTGGGAAGGACTTCGCCTTCCCAAAGCTGGCTATGGCAGAAGTCCGGCATGCCATTTGCTCAGATTTTGGGGCTTCCTACCTCGACGTAGACGCATCGCTTGTAAATGTCTACCTTACACCTGATTTCATCAGACGCACCAGATTAAAAAAATAAATAAACAAATAAATAGATTCATCCATCCCTTTGTTCACATAAATGCGGCATTCAAATCAATAGATTCAGCAAATTAATTCCTCCAGTTTGGCTTTTCTCGCTGCCGAGCTTATCTAATGCTGTTTTTGTCTCTCGCTCTTCAATAGATAATCTCATTCCGGCAAGTTTTGGCCTTTGTGGGTGTAGAAATGAATTGGGTATTTTTCTGATCGGCCAAGCAGATGGCTATGGCGATTGATCCGGCAGCCGAGGAAAGAATTATAAGGTTCTGATCTAGTGTTGGACTGGAATTCTGCCTCTGACTGTTTGTTACTTCAGAAAAGGAATGTAGCAGTTGGGCGGTGGAGCTTTTTGGCTATGGTGGATTGACCGCCGGAGTTGGGCTTTGAAAGAACTCGTTGACCGCCGGAATCAAGATTTCGTATTTAATTCGTATTCTTGACTGTAAAAGCTTAAAGCCCATCTGGGTTGTTGGGTGTTGATGCCAAGAATGATATGATCCAATATACACCGGGTAGTTTCGGCAAGCAAGCTCTGTGTACCGTAACGCCATAGCCATGCCGCTGTTATAGATATCAGATTCGAAAACGGAGGTTAGTTTATATAAAAATAATGGCGAAACGTGTGCTTGTCTTCTTGTTGGCATTATTTTATCACTTTCCGATGTTCTTGACATTCTGTTGTGGTCTTTTTTGTTAGAAGGTTGAATTGAATTGAAGAAACAAGAATTTTGAGTCAGAGATCATGATGAAAATGTGTTGCCGGTAAAAGAGTGGTACTGCAAATCACATCAAGCAGTGTCTGTTATTCACGAATTTTATTGCGTGGAGGGGGGACCAGCGAATTTTTGTGGGGACCTGAATAATTGATCCCATTCTTTTTAAGCCTCCGGCACGAGCTCACAGCTCGATCGATCGGTTTTTTTCAATGGCTTTGTTGATCGGAGTTATGATCTTACTGGAGCTTCTAGCTATGGCAGAATCTTCCTCTCTGCAAAAAGATGCAAACATTTTGGCCACTTTAAAGGCTTCCATCGACGACCCAGATAAATTTCTGACAAGCTGGGATGATTCCAACTCCAATGCATGCAACTGGGTTGGAATTTTTTGCGACGAATCGTCAGAATCAGTTGTGAAAATTGATATATCTGATAAGAATTTGGCAGGCGAGCTCGGGCCAGAAATTGGAAAGCTTCAAAATTTGCGAAGTTTAAATGTGGCAAACAACAATTTCTCAGGATCGATACCACCGGAGCTGGTGAATTGTATGCATCTTTCATATTTAAATCTGAGCAACAACAGCTTTGGTGGGCAGATTCCGGTTGATGAGCTGGTGGCTTTGCCGGAGTTGGAGGTTTTGGATTTGTGGATCAATTCCTTGGAAGGAAAAATCCCTGCTACGGTGGGAAAATTTCCTAAACTTAAATATTTTGATGTGGGCGGAAATCTGCTAGAAGGAACAATTCCTCCACAGATTTCCAATATAAGCAGCTTGAAATATCTAACGCTCGCCGGAAATCTTCTGGAGGGCAGTATTCCTGATCAGATTCATCTCCTTTCGAAGCTGGAATGGATTTATTTGGGTTACAACAAGCTAACCGGAAGCATTCCGGCAAGTTTTGGGCTCATGAAAAGCTTGAATCATCTGGATTTGGTTTTCAACAATCTGACAGGATCGATTCCGCCGGAGCTCGGAAATCTGCAAGAGCTTCAATATCTGTTTCTTTTCACCAACAATTTGTCTGGTTCGATCCCTTCCAGCCTTGGAAATTTGTCAAATTTGATTTCTCTTGATCTCAGCAATAATACTCTGCATGGCACCATTTCGCCTGAATTGGGAAAGTTAGAAAAGCTGCAGATTCTTAATCTTTTCTCCAACAATCTGACGGGATCAATCCCCCAGTCCGTTGCAGATTTGCCCAGGTTGCAAACTTTGGCACTGTGGATGAATCAGCTGACAGGCACTATTCCGGCGAATTTAGGGCTGAAATCCAATATAACAGTGATCGATTTGTCCACCAATTTTTTGACAGGATCAATTCCGGCGAATCTCTGCAGTGCAGGCAAGCTGTACAAGCTGATTTTATTTTCTAATCGTCTAACAGGTTCTATTCCGGCAGAATTAGGAGGATGCAAGAGCTTGCAGAGGGTGAGGATGCAAAAAAATGGGTTTTCAGGATTAATTCCTTCCGGCATAGCCAATCTGCCGCTTCTTTATTATCTGGATATGTCTTCCAACAATTTGGTTGGGGATATTGAAGCATTAGAATGGGCAACTCCGGCGCTGCAGGTTTTGTTTTTAGATCATAATCAGCTCACTGGAAAAATTCCTCCTCAGTTCGGTAATCTTCCCAAGCTACTTCAGCTTGATTTGGCTCAAAATAAGCTCGTTGGTTCAATTCCGGAGCAAATTGGAGAGATTTCTAACCTCAACGAGCTCGATCTAAGCGGAAATTTACTCTCCGGCAGAATTCCTTCGCAGATCTCTTCATGCCAGAGGTTGGTCAGTTTAAATCTTCACAGCAACAAATTGGTTGGAGAAATTCCTGCCCAATTGGCCAGTATGCAAAGTTTAGGGTTCTTAGATCTGTCTGATAATTTGCTCACTGGATCAATTCCTGCAGATCTAAGCAAGATTGAATCTTTGGAATATCTGAATTTCTCCAACAATTTGCTTTCTGGGTCAGTGCCCACCACAGGATCATTTGCAATTTTGAATTCAAGCTCTGTTGCAGGAAATCCAGGCCTCTGTGGCAGTTATGAATTGGGATTAAAAACGTGTTCTTCATCGAGAAAAAATCCTGGTGCATTGGCTTGGATTTTTGGCATATCTTTGTTGTTTGGGGTAGTAATTGCAGCTCTGTATTGCTCATATTTCTTCCGCAAAAAACAGCGCATGATCCTTGACGAGCCCAAAGGTTTGGAGATGGAAAAATGCTCATCTTGGCAGATAATTTCGTGTGAAAATGAAAAAAATCCTGCTGTTTCTGTCCGAGATGTTCTTAATTCAATGCCATAGCCAAGTCCGGCGACCAGATTACTCCTGCTTACCGAGCTCCAGGTTGGTACTGAAATCCAACTAGAAAAACTAAAAATTGAAGCGAATTGTTTGCTCTAAAACTGAGATTTGATTCGATTTTTTTGCAGAGCTTGATTATTGTTGCAAGGGAATGAATGAAAAGACAGACATATACAGCTATGGTGTGATTCTGCTGGAGCTGATGAGCGGAAGAAGAGCCTTCCATATCCACCGTATTGCACATGCTCTTGGATATAAAATGATAGGCATAGCCACATTTTCCATCATTTTGGATGCAAATGAGCATGGGATGTGAAGAATCTTAGCTTTTCGCTTTTCAACAAATAAATTATCTTTGAGTTATATCAACTTCTTCCTGATAGGTTTGTGCAGTACGAGCGCTTTAAACGACAACCGTCGTGTTTGAGCCAACCTTAAATTCAAAAAATCGGCTGTCCACGTGTTTTTTCTTTTCCCGTATGGCGTTAGCATGTTTTTTTTTTTTCTCAAACACGACAACGGTTGTAACTTTAGGCGCTCAATTTTGTGCATTACAAAAGTATCGTACCCTATAATAGAGAGTCGATGAATTTATCTACGCCAATTTGGGTTATCCTTCAAGAGAAACTTGCATTACAAAAGTATCGTACCCTATAATAGAGAGTCGATGAATTTATCTACGCCGATTTGGGTTATCCTTCATGAGAAACTGAATTTAGTTTCAATCCATCTGGAAATCCTTCGAGAGAAACTGAATTTAGTTTCAATCCATCTGGAAACTATATATAAAGAAACTATATTCAATTTCCTTTTCATCAGCTTTTTAAACATGTTATTTTCAATCTGACTTCTAATCATTCATGCGTTGTGTATCTCTTCTTCCATATCTGCTACTAAATCTAAGCTTGTACAAACTCTGCTACTAAATCTAAGCTTGTATAAATTCTATCCCGCATTTATTGCTTTATGCATTCAAAATTCTTCGTTGTTGTTCTTCCCTTTTCAATCCGAGGAAATGGGCATGCTGATTTTGAGCAGATGCGCATGCTGATTTTACCCGACAAAATCCCTTCCGGTTAGTTTCTTTTCCAAGGTAGATGATTTTAGAGCTCTGTTCTAGCTTTGTTAGATCGTTTTGTTTTAGAATAGTGATTTTAGAGCTCTGATAATGGAAAAGTTGAAGGAATTAGCATCAGATGATTACAGTAGACCTTTGAAGAGATTTCAATATGGAATAGAAGTCTCTGACGAATCCATTGTCATCTCTAAGGATTAATTCTAGAATGCAAACCAGAGCAATACCTTCGCTATCTCTATCTGTTATTCTGCATTTTGATTTTCCCTTCCCTCACTGCTTTTAATCTCGACTTTGGACAAATCGAACTTGGGTTTTGGCGATGATCAATAATACTTAGGTCACTGCATTGCCGGATTACGAAGAAACGATCAGGAAAAAGGGCCAGATCAGGAAAAAGGGCCAGACAAGGGAAACAGGAAACAACAGGGGCAAAGGGTGTGATATTCAAGAAACAAGGAACCCATGACGCTTTTGATTTAGCTGCATTAGCCAATTCTATTGCTTATGAACCTTCAAGCGATTGTGAGTCTGATGAAACAGAATCCGATGGTTCTTTATCAATAATAGTGCCTTGGCAGAGGGATTTACAGTGTGTTAGTGGTTTGAGGGGGGATTGTTCCAGAGGAGGCACAGGAGACAAGAAAAATCAGGGGTATCAGTTGGTCAAGTTAGCCAAGTTAGATTATGTAATGCTGGATCCAAGCAGGTGAGAGGGAAAGCAACAACGTCAAAACCTGATGTTGATGACACTTTGCTAGTCTCTGATGAAGTTGAGAATTTGCCCTACTTGGATGTTGTGGTGAAAGTGTTTTGTATGCACACAGAGCTTTTCAAGCATTCAACCAGTTCGATTTTCTACCACTAGATCCTTCTCTCTGCAATTTCGCCTGAATCTGCCTTTTACAATTCGTCTTCCACCGACCTTGTCTTCCAAGTCATCATTAATTTGCCCCAATGTTTTTATGTGTACATGCTGTAATTCTAACATCCAAACCCTTACCCTTAATAAGCAGCAGAATTAAAATAAAAAATTTGAAATTGGATTAGAGCTATCTAGAGGTAATGGCAGGAGGCAGGATTGTTTATGATTGTTTAATTATGTTTTGTAGTGACTAAAACATATTATTTTTCTAGCATTAGTCACATATTATTTTTCTAGCATTTTGTCATGGAGGAAGCTGCAGAGGATACGCGACATGGGAGAGATGATGTGCCATTGCCAACTGACCATACGTTCTGGACAGATGACTTTCTAAGATATGTAGGTTTCCATACATATTTGTCCTGAATGTTGAATCCATGGTCCAACCCCCATTTGTGCTATATTTCATAGCATGCTCTAGCATCCATTGGTCCTGGATTACTATGATCCAAGGTCCCATATCTAGGTCATCATGACAAGGAGCATAAGGTTGATGGTATATAACCTTTATTGATCGAATCCAGGCATCCATTCCACTCTCCACCACATCCCAATCGGGACCAAGGAGTGCCCCTGCACATTTACAAGCAAATCTTGGCGTTCACACTTTTTGTAAAATAAAGATTTTGATGTCATTTTAACACAAGAGAAAGCTGCACATACCGTTTATTCGTAACTGGTACCCAAGACGCCATATATCCTCATGTACCATTTTAAAGCGGTATGTGGCTCTCTCAATAGGTCTGAAGGTGGTGCACAGCTCCTTCCCTCTCTCATTCATGTTA